>QRDG01000595.1:522271-712143 GCA_012064385.1 Puccinellia tenuiflora | reverse complement strand
CGGTCCTCGCGGCCTCGGACTCGCTGGCGAACTTCTCTTCGCGAGCCGCCAGCTCCTGGTGCTTGGCGGTGGCATCCGTCTCCAGCGCCTCCCGGGCCGCGTCAAGCTGGCCCATGACCTCGGCCGCCTCCCGCTTGACGCTGTCGCGGGTCTCCTTCGCGAAGCGCATCGCTTCCTCAGCGCCATCTTTGCCGCCGAGTCCTGCCGGCGACACATTTCCACCCGCTCGTGGAGGAGGGCCCAGGGTCGGCAAGCCGCGCCCGCTCCCTCCATGGCAAGATCCTCCTTGGCGAGCTGCGCCGCCAGCTCGTCAAGCGCCTGCCGCGATTGGCGATGACGACGTCGCGGCGAACCGCGCGAGGGCGCGGCTCACCCAGCGCCAAGACCCCTGCATCGTGAGGCGCAGAGGCCTCGACGCTTGTCGAGACGCCTAGGGCATCCTGCCCCGAACTTGCAGCGGCCCCGCCGCGCGGGGGGCCCGTGGGGGCGTCTCCCTCGCCGCCCGCATCGAGAGCCCTCAGGGGGCTGGGCACCTCCTCGCCCCTGGCCCCGTCGCTCGGGGCTCCAGAGGCGTCTCTGTCTCCCGCATTTCAGGGGCGCTCCCGCCCCCTCCGTGGTGGCCGCGTCTGCCGTGGCCGCGGGAGTGCCTGCCCCGCCTTGTGGGAGCCTCGCTTGCTGCTGGGGGCGACTCCACGATGATCTCTTCATCCACCTCCTCTTCTTCCACGCGGTGCGCTGCCGCGGAGGAGTAGCCGCCCGAGTAGGCGGAGGCGTCGCCAGCTCGATCACCTCCTCCACACGGTGCTCGACCGCGGGGGGAGAGGCGGCCCTAGCTGGGGGCGACGCCGCCTCTTCAATCATCACCCCCTCCACGCGGTGCTCACCCGCGAGAGGAGCTGACTCCTGCGGCTGCCCGGCAGCCGCTTGCCGAGACTCGTCAGCCGCTTGATGCGACTCGTCGGCCGCAAGTGTCGGCGGTGCAGGCGATCTCCCCGAGCTTGCGGAGACGCCGTTTCTTCGGCGCCGCGGGTACGCTGAAGGAAAAACACAGTCAAGCAAAATCCTTCAGGAGAGGATTCGCAGAAGCAAACGCTGAAAGGAAAAGAAAGAGCCAAACTCACTCGTCGACCGCTCTCCACACCCTCTTCTTCCCTTTGGCGGCTGGAGGGTGCTCGCTCCGGCGCTCATGGGGCGCCGCTACCTTATCGAGGGGAGTTTCCCCGTGGCGACCCCGGTGTCCCTGCCATGGAGGACCTTGGCGTGAGGCTCGCGGTGTCCTCCCCTGCCGCTGTCCTCCTCCTCTGCGGTGCGCGGGGAGCGAACCACGCGGAGGGCACCCCCGTCGCCGCCGGAGGAGATCTCCTGGGGCCGCCGGGCGGCGCGTTCCTTGAGCCTGCGTCGCCTCCCGAAGGGTCAGCACCCTTAGAAGCCTCGTCATCCCCGGACCCTTCGTCCTCGTCTGGCTCCAGGCGTCGCCCTCCTGCTCTTGTTCCGCAGCCCATGGGTTGCGGCGGGGCCCGACAAGCTTCGCGGGCTTGATACCCCATTCGTCGAAGTGGGGCAGGAGCGCGCGGGCTTCGCGCACTCGCTCCTCTGTGTAGGCAAACAGCGGCAAGGCGTCATCGTTGCTTGGGGGCCGAAATGGACGCCGTGGCGAAGAGGACTTTCGTGATCCGCTTCATCTCGTCCGGAGTGAAGTCGCCGGGGCTGAGACGCATCCTGTCGTCCGGGCCCGAGTAGGTCCACATCGGCTTCGCGTGCCACTGGAGAGGAGCAATGCGGCGCGAAACGAAGTCCATCGCCACCATCCGGCCGGTGAGCCCGGCCTCGCGGAGCACCTGAATACGCTCGTATACTGCTTCGAGCTTGGGACCCTCAAATTCGCCGCTCGACCAACGCGCCCACTTCCTCGGGGGTGCCACGGGAACCTCCAGGTGGCGGTTCGTCGACTTGGTGCCGACGAAAACCCACTTCTCGCGGAACTTCTCCACTTTCTTCGTCACCTCGGTGATGGCGTTCTCCCCCTGCCACGCTATGGGGATGTACCCTTCACTCCTGGCGGCGGCGATGCGGAAGGAGACGCATCCGAGCCGCTCGCCCTTGGCGGAGTTCCGAAGAGAATAGAAGCTCCGGAAGAGCGCCACCGAGGGGCGGATGCCGACGTAGGCCTCGCAGAGGTAGGCGAAGATGGCGAGGACGAGCACGGAGTTTGGGTGAAGATGGAGCAGCTGGATCCGGTAGGCCTCAAGGATCCCTAGAAGAAAGCTGGAAAAAGGAGGAACGAAGCCGGCAAAGAGCGTGTGGAAGAAGATGGGGTGGAACCCCGCGCCGACCTTGCTGCTGCCAGGCGCTATGTTGGTGGCACCGAGCTCGTGGGTGTTGGACGCCACAAAGATCCGCACCTTGGAAACCATCGCCGCGCTGATAAGGGACTCAGGCATTGTCCCCTGGGGCGCAGCGTCCCGCGCCGCCACCGGCGCAGCGTCCCGCGCCGTCGCCACCGACGAACTCGCCTGAGCGGTGGCCTTGCCCTTCGGGTCGGTGGCTGCTTTCTTGGGAGCCATGGTCGCCGGAGAAGAAGAAGAGCGCTCTGGGGGTTGGAGCTCTCTGGAGAGTTTGGAGGCGTGGGGAGAAGTGTGCGGAGGAGTTACGGGAGAAGTAATGGGCGCCGCCTGCGCGCCCAGGCTTTATTGACCAGCACTCGAGTCGTGGCGGGCCCCACCACGTCGCCCGTTGGAGCCGAGGAGGCCGCGGCCGCGGGCGCAACCGCTGCGTGACACGTGTCGCGGCCCTGTCAGGCATCTTTGGCCCCTCGACGCTTCGCCTTCGTCATGGGCCTCGGCGTGCCCATCGCGGGCCCGGGGCTACTATCGGCACAGTGGAAACCAGGGTACCACGGGCCGGCCTGCCAGGACCCACAAGATTCCTCAGGTGATTTTCACTAAGGACCGGCTCTCCAAGCCTGGCGAGCTTCGCGAGGATTTTTCTCCTCGCGAAGGGTTCTTCTCCTCGCCAAGGGATCTTTCCCTCGGCGAGGGATCGCTCTTCGACAAGGCGTCTCCAACGCCGCCCGCAATTCTGCTAAGGACCAAGCTGAAGGGCTTGGCGAGGCCTTTCGCCTCGACAAGCACTTTCCTCGTGAAGTCCTCTCTGCCCCGCGGCAGAGCGCACATGGACTCTGCGCCATGCGCAGAGTGACGCGCGTGCCTACGCGCGATGACGACGACGCCGCAGTTGCCGTTTCCATGTATAAAGCAGTCAACAAAGCGGAGCCAAGCAAAGCGGACAACGAGTATTGCCTCTTTGGTGACAAGGGAACAGTCTGCAGCTACGCTCCAAGGACGACGTCACCATGGGCCACCTCCCACCTCGGCAAGCGCCAGCTCCCTGTCCAGCTGGTCGGTGCCCCTTTTCAGCTTTGGTGACGCCGCTCCCCTGCCGTGGACCGCGTCCACGAGTTTTCACCTTATGGTAGACCTCACCTTTACGGTGCACCGTGCCTCCTCCTTCGTCGCCATGTGGTAGCCCTTCCCGCCCAAATGTTTGGGCAGAAGAGGCCCATGACGCCTATAAAGGGAGGAGGAGCACGCCCTAGCAAAGGGTTCAATCTTCGGTTCGATTCCTGGTCCAAGATCCTAGAGCCCAGAAACCCTAGATCTAAGGACTGGCAAGTAGCCATGTTAGCCACCTCGAGCTCGACAAGCTCTCCTTGTACTGTAAACTCTTCAAGCAGTGCAATACACCATAGCAGGACGTAGGGGTTTTACCTCCACAAGAGGGCCCTGAACCTGGGTAATACCTTGTGTCAATCTCTGCAGTGTCGTCCGCAGCGAGCCTGACGAGCACCGTCGCCGGAGCACGTTGTGGATTGTTTGACTCCGTGTTCAGCCCCTTACATACCTTGGAGACACCCCTAGTTCCTGGGCACAATCTCCGACAGCGCGTGGCCGCCTGAACCACGTCTCGGCTGAAGGCGTTGAGGAAGATCCCGGAGTTCTCATGGGTACGCTTCAAATCAATACATATCCAGCTTCAGTGTTATTTGATTTTGGAGCTTCGCATTCGTTCATATCCATATCATATGCACACAACCATCAAATACCATTTGTAATGATGGATCCCCCGTTAGTGGTCAAGACACCCGGCTCTAGTTGGCGTACCAATTGGATATCTCCCGATGTTCAAATAGCCATAGGTCTGTCCCTTTTCCGTTCTCATTGATAGCCCTGAGGTCAGAGGGTATCGATGTTATTCTAGGCATGGATTGGCTAGTAAAATCAGGCCAACCTGGATTGTGCTGCCAAGACTGTCACCGTGTTCCACCCAAGGTATGGGGAAGTGCGTTACTGGTCCCCAAATTCTGCAACTCCTTCCGCAGCCACTCCCCTTTCGCCGGAGATCAGTCTTTATTTCCTGGAAGGAATCACCCCACCTGATATGTCTGAAGTCGCTGTGGTGTGTGATTTCCCCGATGTTTTCCCGGAGGAATTGCCCGGCATGCCACCTGATCGCAGCGTAGAGTTTGTGATTGAGTTGGTTCCGGGACCGCCCCAGTTTCCAAGACGCCCTACCGTATGCCAACGGAAGAGCTAGCGGAATTGAAGGAGCAGCTTGATGAGCTGCTGGAAAAAGAATTCATCCGTCCGAGTAGCTCGCCTTGGGGCTGCCCGGTTATCTTTGTCAGGAAGAGGGATACAAATGTTCCTCGACTGGTCGTTGACTACCGCCCTCTTAATGCGGTGACCATCAAGAACAAGTATCCAATTCCTCAATAACAGACTTGTTCGATCAACTGGCTGGTGCCACGGTGTTCTCCAAGATGGATTTGAGGTCAGGCTACCATCAAATAAAAATCCGAAAGGAGGATATTCCGAAGACGGCCTTCACCACCCGCTATGGGTTATATGAACACCGTCATGTCCTTCGGCGTCACGAATGCTCCGGCTACATTCATGAGGCTAATGAACTCCATCTTCCACGAGTACCTCGATAAGTTTGTCATCATTTACATCGATGACATCCTTGTGTACTCCAAAACCGAAGACGAACATGCTGAGCATCTTCGACTCGTTCTGACCAAGCTCCGTGATCACCATCTATATGCCAAGTTCTCTAAATGTGAGTTTTGGCTGAAGGAGCTCATCTTTCTCGGTCATGTGGTGTCAGCTGCCGGAGTAGCGGTAATACCCGACAAGATTCAGGCAATTCTGGATTGGCCGACTCCCAAATCCGTCAAAGATATCCGAAGCTTCCTTGGATTGGCGGGTTATTACCGCGATTCATTGAGGGCTTCTCCAAAATAGCAAAGGCGCTAACTGAACTCCTCAAGAAAGGCAAACCATTTGTGGTCAGACAAGGCTGAAGAGAGTTTCCAAACCCTCAAGGTCAAGCTCACTACCACTCCGGTGCTGGTCCATCTAGATACCGCCAAGGACTTTGTCGTCTACTGCGATGCCTCTCTCCAAGGCTTGGGATGTGTCTTGATGCAAGAGGGCCATGTGGTCGCTTATGCTTCCCGTCAACTCAAGCCACATGAGCAAAACTATCCAACTCATGATCTGGAGCTTGCCGCCGTGGTACATGCTCTGAAGCAATGGAGGCCCTACCTCTTGGGCAACCGTTGCGAGATCTACTCCGACCACCAAAGTCTGAAATATCTATTCACCCAGCCGGATCTGAACTTGAGGCAGAGAAGATGGCTGGAATTGATAAAGGACTATGATGTGACTCTCAATTATCAGCCCGGCAAGGCAAATGTCGTGGCGGATGCTCTGAGCCGCAAAGCCTATTGCAATACCGTGATGGTTGAAAAGGCGCAACCGGCTCTCCACGAGGAATTTGCTAAATTGAATCTGGAAATCGTTCCTTCGGGGTTTCTAGCTAACCTTGAGATCAAATACCACTCTCGAGGATGATATCAAGGCCGCCCAACAACATGATCCTGAAATCCTTGAGATCAAAGAGAAGATAGCTAATGGGAAGGCGGCCTGTTTCTTGGTTGATGACAATGTGTGGTCTATTTTGGTGACCGTCTAGTGGTGCCCAAGAGTGGGAAATATGAGGGAGTTGATACTCTCTGAAGCTCATGAGTCACCCATCTCTATTCACCCCGGGTAGCACAAAAATGTACCAAGATCTTCGCCCTCAATTCTGGTGGTCTTGCATGAAGCGCGAGATCGCCGAGTATGTTGCGGAATGCGACGTCTGTCGCCGAGTGAAGGCTGAACATCAAAGGCCAGCTGGTACCCTTCGCCCCATAGCCATTCCTGAGTGGAAGTGGGATGAAGTTGGTATGGATTTCATCACCCGGCTTTCCGAGATCACAAAAGGGCAACAATGCTATTTGGGTCATCATTGACCGTTTGTCAAGGTTGCCCATTTCCTTCCGGTCCGTGATGATATTCGAGCAGCCAACTTGCCGACTTGTATATGGCCCGGATTGTTCCTTTGCACGGGGTTCCTTTGCGGATCATCTCCGACCGTGGAAGCTTATTTGTGTCCAAGTTTTGGCAAAGTTTCCAAACGGCGCTTGGGACCCGTCTCAACTTCAGCACCGCCTATCACCCTCAAACCGATGGTCAAACTGAAAGGGTAAATCAAGTTCTTGAGGACATGCTCCGGGCTTGTGTCATCTCTTTCGGCAAAAGTTGGGAAAGGTACCTCCCTCTCGCCGAGTTCTCCTACAACAATAGCTACCAAGCCAGTTTGCAAATGGCTCCCTTCAAGGTCCTTTATGGGAGAAAATGCCGGACTCCTCTCAATTGGTCAGAAACCGGGGAGAGTCCCTTTTTGGTCCTGATGTGATCAATGAAGCCGAAGAGAAAGTCCGTGTCATTCGAGAAAACCTCAAAGCCGCTCAATCCCGTCAGAAAAGCTATTATGACAAGCACCATCAAGAGGTCCACTATGAAATTGGTGACAAGGCCTATCTTCGAGTCTCTCCTCTCCGAGGCGTTCGTCGCTTTGGAATCAAGGGCAAATTGGCACCTCGCTATGTTGGCCCTTTCACCATACTAGCCAAGCGAGGAGATCTCTCCTATCAACTTGAGTTGCCCTCCAACTTCCCGGATGTGCATGATGTTTTCCATGTCTCCCAAACTCCGTTGTTGCTTCAAGGATCCAATCCGTGGGTTTGATCATGAGGTTTTGGACATTCAGGAGGATTTGACCTATCGCGAGCATCCTATCCGCATCTTGGATGAAGCGGAGAGGAAAACCCGCAACAAGTCCATCAAGTTTCTCAAGGTCCAATGGTCTAACCATTCCGAGGAAGAAGCCACATGGGAGCGAGAAACTAATCTTCGTCAGGAATACCCCGCCTTCTTCACTCAAGCCTAGAATCTCAGGGCGAGATTCTTGTAAGGGGGGTAGATTTGTAACATCCCTAACTTGGTAATGAAAAATACGAAGAATTTTTCCACTTTTTGCATTCTTATTTGCATCATGGCATGCCTTTAAGTTGCTAATGTTAACAAGTTACCTTTTGGGAAACAATGAAAAGAGGGAAGCAAATTTCCCAAAACCTTTACTTCTTGTTTTGCAAGCTATGGTGTTAACCATGTCATGACAGGTGACCTTATGGTCCAACACACTTCCTAAGTTCACCTCAAGTGCACAAGAACCAAATGGATGGGTTCCTTTTTGTTTCCAACTTCCTTAGGCCCTAAAATGTGGTTCAAAGCTTTTGTCTATTTGTGAGCCATGCCACCTTGCTCAAAAGCCTATATAAATGTAAGGTGAGCTGTTTTACCTTGTGGAGAAACTCCCAGAATTTTTGCATATTTTCTGGAATTGTTTTGGTGCCCAAACAAAAGCTAGCCTTTTCTGCCAAATTGTGGTCATCCGGAATGACCCGGAAATTTCCGGATCTATTCCGGGCCAGTCGGAATTTTCCGGACCTTTCCGGAAAATTCCGGACGAAGCACAGTGACGATGGACACTGGCGCCATGCCGCCACCTCCTCCGCGCCCATGCCGCACGCCGCCGTGGCAATTGGAGGGCTAGGAAGCCCGTGACCGTGCTCACCTGCCCCGCACTCCTCTCTCCTCCTCGCCCCTCCTCTTTTTCCAGATCGAGGGAAGGCTCTCGCTCCTCTCACCGCCCGCCATAGTGCCGCCGCTATCGCCGTTGATTCGCCGCCGTTGAAGCTCCCCGGGACGAACGGCCGCCGCCAACTCCTCCGCCTAGACCTCCTCTCCCTCCCCACCGGAGGAATCGAGCCGGGAGGGCCAGTACCGTCGTGTGCGTCTCGGCCTCGTCGACCTTGCCGCCGCACCGGAGCCGATTCGGTCGCCGTCGACCCACCCCTCTCCGTATCGACCACACCAACGAGCTCACGGGTGAGGCCCGCGTCTTTTTGCTTCTTTTCCCCTTCCCTCTCCCTCTCGTTCGTGCTTGAGATTGCACAACCGCCGCCGCCGTCGTTTTTCTGCCCAGGATCGAGCCGTCCGGAATCGCCCGGATTATTTCGGATCGATTCCGGGTCGACCGGATTATTCCGGACATTTCCGGACGAATTCCGAAACCCTAACAGAAAGTTTTGGAGGTCACCTCGGATTTGGCTCGGAATGAGCCCGGATTATTCCGGACCATCCGGAATATTCCGGACCAATCCGGATGGATTCCGAACCAAGCTGTAAACCCTGTGAAAGTTTGGAATTTAAATCTTTTTCGTAAATCTTGCAAATGGTACACCAATTTGATCAACATGTTGAATGCTTTCTAAACATGCTAGTGTCACCTCATGACAACAACTTGCACCTTGATATTTACCCTCACTTGGTTAAAGGATATAAATCCAAATAACCTTTTAAATTGCTAGTTAATTGTCGGTGCTTCGAAAATTACAAACACTTTACCGAAACGATCGGAATGATAAATCCTATCCATTCATGTCATGTGCATGCATATTTGATCCACTTCTATAATAATTTGATAATTTATGAAGAATGTGGTCACTAAGATAAATATGGCGTGGTGTCCAAATAATTGCACTAACTATTTGGAACTCCATTTAATTTGTTAAATAAATTAAATGATATTATCTTTGCATCAATTGGACATGTCATCATGTGTTTGCGCATTGCACCTTGTGATTGTGTGATTTATGTGTGCTTTATATTTTCTTTTGGGCTTCGATAGATTCCGGAGTCGAGGGTCTCTCTACTTACCCCGACGAGCAGTACTTCACTACTGGGCAGCAAGGCAAGAGATAACCTAACCTTCTTGGCATCTAGCATCCTATGTTTTAATCAAATTATTTTATCCACTATAATATTGCATGCGGTTCCAAATGTCTCTTTTGATCAATATTATAGTATCCCATGAATGCATGTTATCCTCGAGCCAATCACATGTATCCCTACCTATGAACCTTAGAGATGATGTGTTGGCCTGTTTAACAAGGTATAATTGTTGGTTATATGCTTAGCCATGCTTAGAAATGCTTAGTTGAATTACTAGTTATGTCCGTTGTTGAATTCCATAATTATTGATGTTGATGGAATGATTCGGGCATGGTGGATAAATGTGATGCTTAATTAAATTGCTAAAGGCTTGGATGAGTTGCCCTCGGGGAGGGTGGTTTGCCTCATTCTTGCCGCCTAGGATGAGAGTGCTTTTAGCTAGAACCAAGAACCGAGCGTGCTTCCATTGGTGGGTGTATGGGCGCCTCGCTGACCGAATAATTTGTGAGGGGCTTGTCAAGGGTCCTCTAGTTTGCTATTTCCATTTGCGCGTGTGTGGTGTGAGTGGAAAAAGGAACGAGGATGGTGGTGTGTAGGACGTGACGGTGGGGCAGGGCGCTGGGAGCGCTGAGCCTGTCCTTCCGCCACTGATGGTCCTTGAGTAAGCCTCATGCATTGTAAAGGTCTAACCGCGCCCGCTCGCCGGTCTTCCCCGGAAGAGGGCCAACTAGGTGAGCCGGACGGTACCAATGGGTAAAATAGTACACCCCTGCAGGGTTAATCTTTTCGAAAAGCCGTGTCCACGGTTATGGACAACTTGGGAATAGACGATAAGATCATAGATAATGTTAACCTAATTGATATGGCAGCTAAAGGTTGCATTAATCAACGTGTGGTAAAGGTTCACTTCCTCGAGGGTGATTCGAGGGGGTGCCTTGGTGGAGATGAGTGTGGTTTGGTTGCAAGTAGGTTCGCCGAGAACCGAAGATGAAAATGTTACTCTCTTACCCCTTTATAAAAATATTCTGAGTAGACGAATGCCATGTGTCATTTTATATTTCGGTTTATTAAAACTAGCTTTATGCAAAAGAAATACATAAACAGCCTTAGAGCCTCCGTCAGTCATTGGGCCTATATCGCCCTACTAAACTTGCGAGTACATCATACTCAGTCTCTCTTTGCTGCCTCTATGATTTTGTATTTCAGAGGAGGACGACACCGAGCAGCTAGGTGGGTTCTTCGTGGACGTCGACTACTAGTCTGGGGTTCCCAGGTGGCAGCTTGGGACCGTGGAACAAGCTGGCTGGGAGATGTTTATTGTAGGCCTCTTAGGCCATATATTTGCTTCTTGTTGTTAGACAACACTACCCGCTTCCGCTTGATGACTTGATGGATCTGTGATCCTTTTGTTGTGTAATATTTGTATTCTTCTCTTTATATGAGTTGCTATATGTTTTGTGTCGTAGAGTCATGCTTTGTGCCAGTTCTGTTCCACAAGTCTCGATCTTTGTTTTATACTTTGATGGTTGTGCCAACTACATAGCCTCTCTGTATAATTCCGGGGTCGGGGCGCTACACTACCAGCTTACATAGAAACGATAAAGATACAAGGTGTTACTCCTAGGCGTGGAAATGGCACAGCAGGTCTGCATTCCACGGGCGCTCCGTCTCCTCGAAGGAGGTATCCGCCTGGTCCTTCCTTGGCTCACGCACGTCGGTGAGGTAGTATGCGTTGTTGAGAAATGCCCGGCTGATGATGAAGGGTCCCTCCCAAGGGGAGGATAACTTGTGCTGGCCCTTGGTGTCTTGGATCAGCCGGAGCACGAGGTCACCTTTCCGGAATGAACCAGGGTGAATCCGGTTGGCGTGATAGCAGTGCAGGTCTTGCTGGTATGAGGCCGATCTGGACTTGGCCAACTTGCGTGCTTCCTCCAGCAGGTCCACGCCGTCTTCGTTTGCCCGCCTGGCCTCCTCCTCGGTGTACAGGATGGCTTGAGGGGAGTCGACCTGGATGTCAGCCAGCAGGACAGCCTCTGTGTCGGGGGGCAACCCCCGAATAGGGTCAAGATGACGAAATATATGTGGACCCGGAGTTGACCGAGTCAATGATAAACTGACATACTATACGGGCATACTCGGAGTTGACCGGGTCAATGGTAACCAACATACCCAGATGTCGGGTCATACAATTTATATGTCAGAACCTCCTTTTGCTCTTCTTGTGTGCAGGGAAGGTGAAACTGAGTTATGGAGCATCTGGCATGCCTATGCTGGATCGGGAGAAGTGGAGCTCTATCTCGGTGGACGGTCAAGGAGCACGTCTTGTCCCTACAATCACGGGGCAGGCGTCCTGCCACTGGCAGGACATGACGCGCTGCCTACTCCTTGACTCGATGGTCATGGGATTGGCAGTCAGACCTCCATGCTGCTGACCGAAGCAGTACTGTGGAGCAGTGTATAGGATTTGATAGATTGGACATGCCATGCAGGGATGACCGAAGCAGTCAGAGGACCAGACGTGGCCACAGTGTTGGCAACGCCAGCACCAACATCAGCCCTAACCCTGTGCCCTGGGTTTCCCTATATAAGGAGCACCAGGGGTTCCTCTTACGGGGACGCTTGGACAAACCTTTGCTTCACGCATAGACACTTTAGATATTTCCTCCAGAGCCCACTGAGAGCCAGAGAGCCACCCCAGGACTCGGTAAGGAGCCCTTAGTTCATAGCATTTCATGCACAGCTCAAGGAGCATCTTGTAGCCCGGTTGTAACATATATAGATCAGACAAGTAGGAGTAGGGGTTTTATCTCCTCACGAGAGCCCTGAACCTGGGTAAAACCGTGTGTGTGTGTGTTCGTGTGTGTCTGTGTGCGTCTTCACGCGCTAACCCTCCCCGGTGCCTCCAGCGTCCATCGGCCCCAAGTTAAGCCTACCTATGGCATCTGTCCGTGCACCACCACGACAGTTGGCGCCTACCGTGGGGCTAGCAGCGGCGCTGGCTGGTGTGTTCATCCGGACGGGCTCCTTCATCGCTTCGGGTGAGCGCGTTCTCTGTGGCCTTGTCCACAGGTTCGGCTCGCTCAACGTCGTCAGTGACAACGCGGGCTGTTTCGGCAGCAGGCCGCTGCCCCAGAACGGCTGCCTCATCGAGTTTGGCTCACTCACGGTCTACGTCGCCACCGAGCTCCCCTGCCAATTTCCCGAAAGGGTGCAGGTCACTGCGGATCCTCCCGCAGTCTGCGCAGCTCGCGGCCGGCGTACTGCTCGCCCTGCTAGTTGTGCAGAGGTCATGATGACCGCTCCAGTCATTGGTGCCGACGGTGCCACGGCTGGAGAGACTGAGGTCAGCAACAGGTCCACCAGGACGGCACGCCCGACGCTGGAGAGGCCGGAGAACCGTGCGGTGCAGGCCGGTACATCGCGTGTGCCGGTGGCGCCGAGTCCTCTTCAGGACGTGATCGAGAAGCTGGCAACCCCAGTGGCTCCGAGTGCAGATGCTGCTCTGGCTCAGGCGGAGCTGGATCAGCAGCGCAAGGACATACTTGAGGAGGCCCTTGAGGTGGCCCGAGTCAGGCAAGAGTTTGACATCTCTCTCTGTGAGTATAACAAGGCTCATGGTTTTACTCCAGTAGCAAATCCTGTTGGTCGCATAGATGAGGTGCGCAACCGAGGTAGAGACCTCAATGCCGAGATAGCTAGAGATGGTAGAGCCAGATCTAGTAGAACTGCTACTCATGTGTCGACAGACAGGCCGAAATATAGTACTCCCGGCAAGAATCTTAGGGCTGCAGAGGCAGCCGCAGCCGAGTTACCAAACTTATCCGGTGATGCTCGTCGTAGGTAGCAGGACCGAGTAAACGAGCTGGTAGATATTGCCAATCGCCAGAATGAAGCTTTCCGGAATGCTAACCCGGATATAGGTGGATCTCGGTACATCCACTCGAATGGTGGTGCCGGGGCAGTGTCCAAGGGACAGGCCTCTTCGCCGTATGTCGGCGGAAGCCGCGACCGGAGTGTAAACTCTGGTAAGAACAAACAGCTGCAGGCGTATGATCCGGTATATGCCGGAAAACAGATAGCCGGCCAAGGTCAACCTGGTCAGGGAGCACCAGGACCCGTTCAGGGCAGGCAAGGAACCAGCCTGGTTAACCCGGCAAATCCGGGTCAGCCACCTCGGTATCCGGTACCCAACCCACCTCGGCAACGACAGGGTGCCGGGTATGCCGAGCAGGCTGCCGACCGATACGATGATGATTACTCGGCCATGGAGCGGGCCGGGTACACAAGATTCAGAGATCTGGCGACTGAGGGTGCACTCGGTGCTAGGCTGGGAGCTCGCCAGCTGCCGGCGCATGATGTCCGCAACAAGCTTGACAGAATCTATCTGTCTGAGCTCCTGGAGGAACAAGGCCCACCGGGTCCAAAATGTTTTGGACCCCGAATAATGAAGCAGGCATCGGTGCCGAACTTCCAGCTCCCCCGGGGTGCCAAGACGTATGATGGCAGCACTAAGCCGGAAGACTGGCTGACAGACTATGTCACAGCGGTGCATATCGCCGGTGGCAGCCGCCGAAGGGCAGTGCGGTATGTGCCGCAAATGCTAGAGGGACCAGCCCGGATCTGGCTGAA
This sequence comes from Puccinellia tenuiflora, assembly GCA_012064385.1. Taxonomy (NCBI): domain Eukaryota; kingdom Viridiplantae; phylum Streptophyta; class Magnoliopsida; order Poales; family Poaceae; genus Puccinellia; species Puccinellia tenuiflora. The sequence continues at coordinate 698,329 of QRDG01000595.1, read as the reverse complement.
CAACCTGGAGAAGAACAGCATTGATTGCTGGCTGGACTTCTCCGATGTTTAGATTCGAATTTAGTTAAGCGACAACCTTTGATCAAATAGAAAAACTTACAACCGAAGACACGGAAGTAGGAGATGTTAGGTTTGTTGCCGGTGAGGATCTCATAAGGGGTCTTGTTCAACCCTTTGCGGAAGTAGAGCCGGTTGGAGGAGTGACATGCCGTGGAAATAGCCTCCGCCCAAAAAGTCAACGGAGTCTTAAACTCCACTAACATGGACCTTGCTATATCCATAAGAGTCCGGTTCTTCCTCTCGGCTACACCATTTTTTTGAGGGGTATAGGTTGCGGAATATTGATGACGAATGCCCTCTTCACTAAGAAACTCATTGAGGGTGTAGTTCTTGAACTCGGAGCCATTATCACTTCTAATTGCCAATATGGGGACATTGTGTTGACGTTGCATTTCAATGGAGAAGTCGATGAAGGTTTGTTGGGTCTCACTCTTCGACTTGAAGAAATAAACCCAAGTAAATCTTGAATAGTCATCAACAATCACCAAGCAATACTTCTTCCCACCTAGACTTGCTTCGGGAACGGCTCCAAAAAGATCCACATGGAGGAGCTCCAAGATCCTCTTGGAAGAAATAATAGTCTTGGAAGGGTGGGGATAATCATGCATCTTTCCTTCAACACAAGCCCTACAAACACGATCTTTGGCAAAAGAGACATCTTATTTTAGTCCGAGAATGTGGCCACCCTTGTGGAGACTTTACAAAGTTCTCATATTGACATGGGCTAGGCGGCGATGACACAACCAACCCTTGTCGGCCTTTCCGAATAGGCACATCGAATTTGAAGTGGTTTCCCTCGAAAAGTCAATCACAAACAAATCATCCTCGACGTACCCAACGAAAGCGACCTTTAGAGTCTTGCTCCACAAGATTAACACAACATCAATATCAAAGAAGACGGCGTAACCCATCTTATTAAGTGCATGAATGGAAAGTAAATTAAAACCAAGGTCTTTGACAAGCATGACATTCGCTAAGGTGATATCCTTAGCGACTACCACCTTGCCAAAGCCCAATACCTCGGATTTTGATCGATCTCCATAAGTGACGGTTGCTTGATTTAGATTTGGTCTCAACTCCGTCATCAACTCCTTGCTTCCGGTCATATGTTTTGTGCATCCACTATCAAGCACCCATTTTGACCCACCGGAAGCATAGTCCTACAAGAAATCATTGCTTGGATTTAGGTCCCCATTTTTCAATGGGTCCTCTTTTGTTAGCAACAAGGGTCTTAGGAACCCAAATAGAACGAGCAATGGGTACATCTCTAGGACCAACAAACTTAGCATAGACATCCCCATAATAATCAACAAAGATAATATAGTGAGGGTTAGTCTTTCCCGCAAAGTCATCACTAATGGTTTTGCCCCTTGTGGCACCACCACTAGCAATGTTGACCTTCTTCTTTGCTTGAGGGATCCTCTTTGCTTGAGGAGCACTAGCAACATTGGCCTTCTTAATTTGAGGAGCTCTAGCATCCTTCATGAATCTCTCTTTCTCCTTTTCTTCCTCCACGAACCCAAGACCAACTCTCCCTTTTTGTGAAGTGACAAACGGTTTCTTAACTAGGGAGATGGCCTTAGCAAGATTGATCTTCAACCTAGCATTTTTCTCAATGATATTTGCATGATTACAAGTAATAGGAGTAGAGGAACTATGCATATCATTTTTAGGCGGTTGAGCTTGAATTTGTTCATACGACTTGGTGAGGGTAGAGTGCTCACTCTCCAAAGCTTTGTAGCCCTTGGAGAGCTTCTCTAGCTCCTCGGTTAGTCTGGAATGACCAACACCAAGCTCGACCTTTTCCTTCCTATATGCTTTGTATTTAGCAATTGCATGGTCACATTCTTTAATGAGTTTAGCAACAATTGCATCATTTGATTCTTCTATAGATTCTAGTTGTTGCTCTAGAGAAACTCTAAGCTCATGCTCTTCTTCAAGATTGTCTTTTAAGGATGCAATTTCCATAGCATCCTCTCTTTCAATCTTACCCTTTATCTCAAGCATTTCTTGAGCTTCACCATATTGACTCATAAGAGTCTCAACATGCTTCTTTGTTTCACCTTGCATGTTAGTGATAAAATGATCGAAAGCAACTATTTCCTCTTTGATTTTAAGACTAGTATCATCATCCATATTACTCATTGCCTTAGGAGATGAGGGTGATGTTACCTCGGTGGTCTTAGCCATGAAGCATCTTGCGGAGGAGATAGAGACATTCTCATTGGGGGATTCAAATAGGGAAGGAGATGATGAAGAAGCAATAGCAATGGCGGCAACTTCATTTGTGGGCTCTTCTTCTTCTTCCCGGATGAATATTCTTCTTGAGCAAGCAACACAATTCTTGGAGGTTTCTTGTTGATAGCATTCTTCTTGAAGAAAGGCTTCTTGTGTGTGTCCTTTGACTTGTCCTTCCTAATGAGCTTTCCTCCATGAAGTTCTCTATTCTCAAACGGACACTCGGCCACAAAGTGATATTTGTCTTGGCAATTGTAGCAAGAACGAACTCTTTGGCCACCCTCCTTCCTTCCACTTGCCTTGTTGACGAAATCCCTTGCCTTGGACGGACTCTTCCAAAAAACTTTAGAAGTGAGAGCCGCATAGTCCTTGAGAGTATCTTGAAGTTCTTTGGGATCCCAATGTGACACATCTTATTGAGCCTCATCATCATCGTCTTGCTCTACAACCTTGGCCTTCAAAGCAAGTGAGGTTCCTCTATGCATTCCAATGGCTCGGGCTCGAGCATCTTCGGCGTTCTTGGCGGCCACCTTGTATGCCGCCATCTCTTGCATGACCTCATTAGATGTCATGAGGTGGTAGTTGTGTCTTCCTTGGAGACTCTTCAAGTTGGTGGATTCAAACGGCCAAAGGGCGCTCACATATCTTGATCCAAGCATCATCCACATAGTTTGCACCAAGAGCACGAAATTGAGTGGCAAGGGTCTTGAGTCTTCGATACATTTCTTCATGATCTTCACCCTCTACCATGAAAAAGCCCTCGGCTTGGTTGCTCAAGGCTTCAAATCTATTCCTTTGCATGCTCTCATTACCGACAAACTCTTGAGTGAGAATATCCCAAGCTTCTTTGGCGGTGGTGGCCATCTCAATGAGAGACATGTGCTTTTCTCCCACGGTGGTGTGAATTATGTTGAGAGCCAAGTCATTGAGTTGACCATCCACAACTTCTCTTCTTGTCATGTTGTTCGGGTCGACGTCCTTGAACCCAACTTGAATGATTCTCCATAGCTCGCTCGAAGCGCTCTTGATATGAGATTTCATCATAAATTGCCAATTAGTAAAACAAGATGGATTAAACTTAGGTGGATCACCCCTATTGTTTATATGATAATGCGGGATAGGTGGGTCGACCGAGTACGTGAATGGAACCCCATGGTACTCCGGCTTCCCACCATCAATTTTAGGAGGGGATTCATCAGTGTGTTGTTCGCCCTCCCCACTATGCGCGGCGGAACCATTGGCCTCTAGGGATGGTGTGGCGGGTGGCGTGTTAGCCTTCAAGAGTTGCCTCATCATAGCACGCAACTCCTCCATTTGAGTGTTCATGGATGATGTCAAGCTTGTTTCCAAATTCTTGAGATCATCCATGGACACCGGGGGAGTGCTACCACCCGTAACACCATCACCGTCACCCATACTCTCTTAGGCGGTGAAGCCTAACTTAAGAGCCAAGGCTCTGATACCAATTGAATGGATCGTATGGGCACCTAGAGGGGGGGGTGAATAGGTGCTACACCAATTTTTAATCTTTTTCAATTTAAGGCTTAACTCAAAGGTAAATTATCTAGATATGCAACTACGGTGAATTTACCTATATGAGAAGCTAACTAAACAACTAGACAATTAACGATACAAGTAAAGGCTACAAAGAGAAAGAGGTAACCGAAAGGGGAAGCACGCGGAGACAAGGGTGTATTCCCGAGTTCCTCCTTGTTAAGGGAGTACGTCTTGTTGGAGGGGTGTGAGTTCGCCACAAAGGCCTACTCAACGCCACGAAGGCCTCACCCTATTCTCCGATGAACTTCGCCACAAAGGCTTGGTTCACCTTCCACTATCGGAGTCCTTCAAGGCGGAATCCGGAGCCCTTACACGGTTCTTGGGGCACACACCCACAACTGAATTGGGGGCTCCCAAATCAACAACACTGTCACAAATACAACAACAAATGAGCACAAGAATCTAGGGTAACACAAAGCTAACCCTAGAAACAAGAATACTCAAGTGAATGAGAGGGAAATGAAGAACGTCTTGGTGAAGATGTAGATCCGGGTCTTCTCCTTCAATCCTCCGAAGATCAATGAGTTTGGACAGAGGAATTGGGAGATCTTGCGATTTTGAGCTCTCAGATATTATGGTTCATAAATGCTGGACGAGCTAGCTGGTCTGAGGTAGGTGGAGGGGTATTTATACCCCTCTGAAAATTCTGACCGTTGGAGGTCACTTATACCGGAGACTCCGGCCTAAGTGGGCTGGAGACTCCGGTCTAGGCCGGAGACTCCGGTCTCCTTCCGGGGTTCCTCCGGACTGGCACCAGAGGCTCCCCACACCTTGCTCGCTTGATAGAAAGGCCGAAGACTCCGGTCTGGGGGACCGGAGACTCCGGTGCTGGCCGGAAACTCCGCACTCGGGCGGAAACTTGTCGAAGACACGGGACAGGCCGGAGACTCCGGTCTAGCAGGCCGGACACTCCGGCCTCCCCGGAGACTCCGGGCTTCCTCCGGGCACCCTCCGGACAGACACCAGAGCCGCACCACAAAAACTGGCGAAGGGCAGGAAAACCCAGGGGCCGGAGACTCCGGCCTGGCAGGCCGGAGACTCCGGTCAGGAGATTTCCCATAGCAAGAAAACTTTGCCATTTCTTCACTTTTTGGTGAATGATGCTAGGGGAAAAATATGTCAATAATCCTGCAACACTTAGCATCATATTAGATAATCATTAGTGTTGTTAACTAACACACAAAACTAATAGGGGTTAGGAAATGTTCTTTCAAACGGTTCCTTTCTTGAGAAGGAGTTTCTCTCAAAATAAGTGAGTGGGAGGAAAGTAGAGCTTGACGTGGTTATTGAACCTATTCTTGAGATGCCGAGTGACGCAACGCTGGAAGATGTTCCAGAGCAGCCTTCGCCACCTGAAGAAGAAGAAGAAGAAGAAGCAAATGATAATGATCAAAATGCTCCAAACGAAGCTCCTACTAAACCTCGCAGGTCGACAAGGGAACATACCACCCCTGATTGGTACAACCCTGTCATGAGTGTCATGTTGTTGGACAATGATGAACCTGCAAACTATGAGGAAGCAATGATGAGCCCTGACTCCGATAAATGGTTGGGAGCCATGAAATCCGAAATGGAATCCATGTATAAAAACCAAGTATGGAATTTGGTGGACTTACCGAACGACCGCAAGGCCGTTGAGAACAAATGTATATTCAAAAGAAAGACAGACGTTGACAGAAATGTCACCGTGTATAAAGCACGACTTGTCGCAAAAGGTTTCTGACAAATTTAAGGAGTTGACTACGATGAGACTTTCTCACCTGTAGCGATGCTGAAATCTGCTCTGATTATGTTAGCAATTGCTGCATTTCATGATTATGAAATTTGGCAAATGGATGTAAAGACCGCGTTCCTTAATGGTCATATTAAGGAAGAGTAGTACATGGTACAGCCCAAAGGTTTTGTCGATCCTAAGGGTGCTAACAAGGTATGCAAACTTCAGAGGTCTATTTATGGACTGAAGCAAGCATCACGGAGTTGGAATCTCCAGTTTGATGAAGTGATCAAAGGGTTTGGATTTGTCCAAACATATGGAGAGGACTGTATATACAAGAAAGTGAGTGAGAGTTCAGTAGCATTTCTGATACTATATGTGGATGACATATTGCTGATTGGAAATGATATAGAACTACTTGAAAGTGTAAAGGCTTATTTGAATAAGAGTTTTCCAATGAAAGACCTTGGCGAAGCAGCGTATATTTTAGGCATTAAAATCTATAGAGATAGATCAAAACGCCTAGTAGGCCTTTCACAGAGTACATACCTTGACAAAGTTCTGAAGAGGTTCAGAATGGAGGATTCGAATAAGGGGTTCTTACCAATGTTGCAAGGAAAGACTTTGAGTAAGACTCAATGTCCAGTCACGGAAGAAGATAGAGAGAAGATGAACAAAGTTCCCTATGCCTCGGCCATAGGCTCTGTCATGTATGCCATGCTATGTACTAGACCGGATGTGTGTCATGCTGTTAGCCTGACTAGCAGGTACCAGAGTGATCCAGGAGTGGAACACTGGACAACGATAAAAAATATCCTTAAGTATCTGAAGAGAACTAAGGAAATATTTCTCATGTACGGAGGTGACCAAGAGCTTGTCGTAAAGGGTTACGTCGATGCTAGTTGGGATACTGATCCGGATGATTCAAAGTCTCAGTACGGATACGTGTTTATTCTAAATGGTGGCGCTGTGAGCTGGAGGAGTTCCAAGCAAAGCGTGGTGGCGAAATCTTCAACTGAAGCGGAATATGTGGCAGCCTCTTCGGCGGCAAGTGAAGCAGTCTGGATGAAATAATTCCTCTCGGAGCTGGGTGTGGTTCCAAGTACGTCAAGACCACTGGCCCTGTACTGTGATAATACAGGTGCGATTGCTCTTGCCAAGGAGCCAACTTCACACAAGAACACAAAACATATCAAGCGCCGCTTTCACAATTTACGTGAAAATGTCTGAGATGGAGACATTGAGATTTGCAAGGTGCATACAGATGTGAATGTGGCCCGTTGACTAAACTTCTTCCACGAGCAAAACATGATCAACACCAGGAGGCCATGGGTGTTAGATTGCAACAAATGTAAACTAGATTATTGACTCTAGTGCAAGTGGGAGACTGTTAAAGATATGCCCAAGAGGCAATAATAAAGATTATTATTTATCATATTTCCCGTTCATGATAAATGTTTATTATCTATGCTATAATTGTATTAATCGGAAACAAATACATGTGTGGAATATAAACGACAAAGTGTCTCTAGTATGCCTCTCATAACTAGTTCGTTTGATCAAGTGATGGTTAGACGTTTTCTAACCATGGATTTATGAATCACTTGATAAACGAAGTTATATCATAGGAGATGACATAATGAACAGACCCAATTTTATAGATGTCAAATATAGTTTCCTTCGACCATGAGATTATGTTACTCCCGCTTACCAGAGGAATACTTTGTGGACATCAAACGTCACTTCGTAACTGGGTGATTATGAAGGTGGCTTTCAGGTTTCTCCAATGGTAGGTTGTTGGGTCACATGAATCAAGACTGGGATTTGTCCGTCCAACCGTTGGATAGATATCTCTGGGCCCTCTCGATAGCATAGCATCCAAACGCTTGTAAGCATATGACTAAGTAGCTAGTCATAAGGGATCCTATCCTATGGAACGAGTAAAGAGAACTTGTCAGGAACGAGATTAATCGGATATGAAGATATGAGTGATTAAGTCTTGGACAAGTAAAATATCGTGAGACAAAAAGAATCGTACATGGATTAATTGAATCCCGGACATAGTGGTTCAACCGGTAAAGTACTTCGTTGAATATGTAGAAATTAATATGGACATCCCGGTCCCGCTATTAATATGACATATTCTCGAACCCGCAGGGTCACACACTTAATGTTCGATATAGTTAGGGCTCGAGATAAATGATGGTGTGAATGAATATTTATTCGGAGTCTCGAATGGGATCCTACACATCACGAAGAGTTCCGGAAGAGTCCGGAGAATAATATTCATATAAGGAAAGTAGTTTTCGGAGGAATCGGAAAAGTTCGGAAATTTTCCGATAGGGTACCGGAAGGTTCCAGAAGGTTCTATAAGAGTCTAGAAGTGGGGCCCACCTACGTGTGAGGCCAACATGGACCTAGGCTTGGTGCACCTGGCCCCATAAGGCCCATGCGGCAAGGCAAAGGGGACGGCCACCCAAAACCCTAACCCTAGGGCTGGCTTGGGGGCCAAGCCACCCTAGCCGCTAGCCCTAGGGGGTGGGGCGACACACCCTGTCCTCCTATAAAAGGAGTTCCAGGGCAAGGGGTGCCAAACCCTAGATCCTCCCCAAGCCGCCGCCCCCTTGCCGCCTCCTCCTCTCCTCCTCCTCTCCCATAGACGCTTAGGCGAAGCCCTGTCGGATCTCCACCATATCCATCACCACACCGTGTCGTCGTGTTGTTGATCTCACGAGCCTCTCCACCACCTCTTGCGGGATCAAGAACGTGGAGTCTTCATCGAGCCGTACGTGTGGATACCTCGGAGGCGTTGCTCGTGCGACGCATCGGATAATACATCTCCTCGCGACTAGACGAGTCTAGTTGCGGGGATCGACTAGCCAACCCCTGCCTCGACAAAACACGCTTGGTTTTTTTCAAGGGTGAGATTCGATCTCCTTCTTGCTACCACCATCTAGTAGATCATGATCTTGTTTGGGTTTTATTCCGCCATCTTTGTGTAGGAAATTTTTTGTTTTCTATGCTGCGACCCTTTCATGGGGGTCGCCCCTGCCATGTGGGTGGCCCCCCAGGCTGCCCTCTGGACTCCGTCTTCGTCTTGACGTAAAAATAATTCCCGTAAATTTTGGCGCAGTTCCGAGTTATTTCCAGAAGTGGATTTTCTAAAATAGAAAATAGCAAAAACAGGAAACTGGCGCTGGGCATCTTGTCAATAGGTTAGTCCGACAAAAAGCCTGAAAATAATATAATAAGATGATAAAAACATGTAATAATGGCATAGAACTAGCATGGATCAATAAAAAAATATAGATACACTTGACACATATCAGTAGTTACCCTATTATTGAGTTAGGAGTCGTTCTTCCGCGAGAGAGAGAGAGAGAGAGGCGGCTGCCTAGGGCTTCAACCCTAGCCGTCGCCACCACCGCACACGTCGTTTTCGTCCATGAATCGACGGGTCCCCGCCTCCTCTAGTTGCCACTATAGCGCTAGAAGGGGTGGGGACCTTGGACCTGCGCACTACGCTATTAAAAGGTCCTTAATGTTAGAGTTTAGTTTTGGTTGTCGTCTTTTTCGTTAATGGAGATGGCTTCGTCTTCAATAAGTGATCTTTGGCCTATCGTTCGACGACGAGATCTCCTTTCCCGATGTCAATGGTGGTGTTGAAAAATTAAATTTGTCTAGGTATGGTACTTCAGATCTTGCTTCGTCGGATCAAGATTGGATTTCTTCTCATGGTTGCCGCGAGGAGGTATATCCTTGCAATATTTTTCCCGACTTCTACATCCTCGGCAATGGTGTTTCGTACCCTCGGCTCCCTGCGACGTCGACCAAGCGGTTCGGTTTCTTTTCCCTAGAATACTGGTGGTGATACTCTTGCCGATGTCTGTTGATTACTTTAATGGCTGCCTGCGTGCACGTAGCCTTGGCACTGCGGCTCAAAATTAAAATTATGGGAGAACTCTCGTTGGTATTTACAGGTATATGTGTTGGCATCTATGTCACTTTTTAGCTTCCTTCAGAGAAATACAAGTTTGTGTCATGAAAGAAGAAAGAGTTTGAAGATATCCAAAATTTGTTATTTTCTTTTAGACTTTATTTTGTAATTGTTAGAGTCAGCTCATGTATCTCTACCATGTACTATTTGCTGCTATAAATATATATGGTATTGCTTGTCAAAAAAAATAGTTGCATGATACAAATTTTTGTTGAATGATACGGAAAGTGCAAATGGAGGCTGAGCTCTAGGGAGCTCAGTTCCAACAAAAATTGAATCTGCACTATTTCGTTTCAAAAAAACTAAAACAAAATCATAGTTGTATATAATATCTAGATCCACTACTATGCAAATTTCAACAATAAATTTTTTTAAAGATTTTTTGAAACACAAAAGTGCGGATTTAATTTTTTTGGAAACCGAGGTCTCTGGAGCTCGGCCTCCATATCGCCACACTCTTGAATGATATCATCTCTTTGTTGTTTTAAACACCGGTATGCTCACTCCCAAGTTTTACATGAACATTGCAATGTCTAAAAGTATACATAAAATTATCTGGCAACTATGTATTGTTATCTTAGAAATTGTTCGGTGTTAGTTTGGCAACTACAGTATGGTAACTTGTGCGAAAAAATCGTCGAAACATAGGGACATCTAAAGAGGTAAACCTTGAGACCCCAAGGCGCCTCCTCGGAGCTTAGTGAATTCTGACCGTCCGATGGAGAAGACACAGCGGGATCTGCACCGTTCGTCACCGCGTCATATAAAAGCGAACCAACCCCGCGGTGAAAACCCTAGCCGCCGCCGATCCCCTCACGTTCGCTCCTCCCCAATCCCATTCTCCCCGCCACCCGCCACCGCCACCGTGCTTCTCCTCCACCCCTCCCCTCGCTACGCCTTCTCCTCTCCCACCATGGCACCACCATCGTCGTCTGCGCACCGTGCCGCAACCCGAGAGCAGTGCAGCCCGACGCGCGCCGTGCATTCGCCGGGAAGGGCGGAAGGATACCGGCGGGAGCAGCGCAAGCGCAACCTGCCGCTCGCTGTCGCCGGGAGGAGCAGGTTGTGGGGCCCATCCTGTCCTGCACTTTCCTTGATGTGCTGTGCTGGACCGCCTCCTCCGCCTCTTCATCGTCATCGAGGATGTCGTCCAGCAGCGCAACATCATGCCCTCCCCCGCCTCTTCCCTACAGGTTCTTCGTCCTCCTCTCTCTCTCTCATGAACGCCGCTCTATTGGGAGGAGCAGCTCGCTGCTCGCGCTACTGCTGTTGCTCCTCTCCTTCCTGGAGGCTGAGGTAAAGATGGAAGGCAGACTCATGTTGATTTAATCCTGAGAGAAACTCACCTTTGATTGTGCAGATCCGATTTTAACCGTGCTTACCATGTGTTTCATGAAAATCCTAGCTAAGATTGGTATATGTAATATTTATTCCCGGTCTAGCTGTTTGTACTCTTGCTAAGGTACCAAGATGTTAAGGAGATATGTTAAATTTGAGCTTCTGTTCCATACTAATATCCATTTTCACTAACAATGAATGTGTTGTTCTTTTTGTTTGGCTCGGCTAGGCATGAAGCACAAGAAAGCTTGAGCAAAGAAATGTGTGCCTGCAACTGGTCGATGGCTTGCCAACGACAGCAGTGATAAGATGTGCAAGAAATTACCTATTGATTTTGGTGTGTATTGACCGGTCTAACCTATTGAAGTAATTATATGCATTCCTTAATTCCTCTCTGATGTGAATTTTCTGTTTGCTAGAGATTTCTCCACTTCAACCATTGTGTAAACCTTTGTGGCCGAGGGAATATTTTTGAAAATATGTGCGCGCAAGGTATCTATCCTCAATTTTATATTCTCTACATTGTGCATTTTTCTAGACCTTTCTGATCACAATGTGGTGGATACTCTTGACAAAAAATTTCCCTTTCAGATCACAATATGGTGGAGACTCACAACATCCTGGGTTGCAGTGGTTTGACAAATTAAAACCAGGCCTTCTCATCTTTGTCTATGTAGAACTTTTTGTGGAAGACGCATGTGCATTTTTGATCTTGGCGCACATTAAAGATTGATCTGGTATGTCCCATTGTTAAACACCTGAATTTCTTCCTTTGCATATCTTGCTATTTAGGAGAAGAAAAAAAGAGAACAACCAATTCTTGCGGTGGATTTCTTATGATATTATGTGTGTACACCACCATTTAGCAGAAGAACCATTTCTTTGCATATCTTGCGCTATTTAGCAGATGAATTATGGTTCTATCATCGACCAGAGAGATGGTTGTTTAATAACAGCATACGAAAAACCCACTCATTATTGTGTGTACATGCAGTCTATGCTTTCTGTGGTTTGGTTAGGTGGTTCTCATAGCTTCTCTATGATCATGTATTAATACTTAGATTTTAAGTACAAACCAATTACCTACTTTAGCTTGCCCTACATTGATTATTCATTATGAGCTTCGAGTGAGCTTCTGGTCTTCTTAATTAGTCCATCTCCTTGTGTAAATCATTGCTCATTGTGGAGAATCAACAGTTTTTCTGTATTTCTTTCTTTGCCCGGTGCCCTGATATTCTGAAAAAAAAACATGCCCACGATTTGTATGATTCATACCAAATTTGTTAAACTCTCCACCTTGTGTTTTTAAAACTTTTACCCCCCCCCCCCCCCTCTTTAGGTGTGTTTCTGCTGTCAGGAAGAATCTTACAGGATGGTTATTTTGAATGCTCAAGTGTTGCCCATGGTTCAGGTAAAACACCATTGCTTTGTTGCAGCCATTCATTAGTCGATTTTGTAAAATCATTCTTCTAGGAATAGAAAACAAAATCTGCATGTAGTTGTGTTAATTAGTTTTCACATCGAGCCACAAATTTAAATAAAGATGCATGTGCCACTGACATCTATTGATAGGCGGAAGTGCAAGGATACTTATTTTATATATTAACCTGGCAATGAAACTGATGTGGTTCAAAGGTTTTTGCGGTGTGTTGTTTCACCAAAGATTTTTTTGCTTCGGATCTTAAATTGGCAACAAAGCTGAAATGCTCCAATGAGATTTAGGCTTGGTTTCACCAAAACAGAAGTATTTTGGTATCCAACTGATGGTTCTCTTCCAAATCATTGATGTTTCTCCGTATTTCTCATAATGAGAACCATCAGTCTGTACTTGTGCTTATGTTTAGATTAGATTTACTGAATACGAAAATTGATTCTTTGGCTTTTATGGTTTTCTATCCTTTTTAAGGTTTTTGTTCATGTTTAATGGCATGGAAAATAGAAACTAGGTTTCATATAAATGGCTGAATGTGAAACTTAGAGAACAGAAAAAAATAGTGGGGGCTGCATTCGCCATGTGGTTCAGGTTTATTTCTGGGAGCTAAATTCATGTTTAATTATCATTTTTTTGGAGCTAAATCCATGTTTAATTATCATGCTTGAAAAGATTTGTTCACTTATTTTGCCTCTATTACGTACACCAGTGAGATATCCCTTTGTCAAGTCCATCTATTGTCGTTACTTAATGGTACATGTACAAGCTGTGCCTTTCACTAGAATCCATCTCATGAATTGGTTGTTTCATCAATGAAATGTCTGTTAATGTATTACCCAAACATTGTCATGGTCTCTCCCTTTTTGCTTCATGCTCTTTATGACATCCGCATCCATTTTGATGGTTTGTTTTCCTGTATGCACCAAATAATGCTATTTGTTTGATTTCCAGGCCATTGATAGCCTGATATCATGCCGTCACAAAGTTTAACATTATTTAGAAGCATTTGTGAAGGATGGTGCATGAAGATTCCATTCCACATAGAAGTAACCAGAGGTAAATACACTATGATATTTCTGGAACTTATTTACATGCTTATGGAGTATGTGGAGTGAGTACCTATGTGATCATCAATATAGTGCAGGTTGTATCACTATGGTGCATGTTACCAAATATATGCTGTTTGGCATATGGAGCCTTTCACCTTTTGTTTATTTGATGCATGTTTATTTGTGTTCTATTTTTTTTCATTCCAGTTTATGCTATGTGGTCTTCCATGTTAGTTTAATTTTCTGGTGCTTCTAGAGTCACACGGTATGCTATAGTCTCCAATGTTGGTTTCAATTTCCATTGCCTTCAAATTCTAACCTACATTGAGCAATTAAGTCATGGCTTCGTTGATTAGGACACCAGATGATGGCACTTTACTAAGTGTTCTGACCGCTTGCTGTGTTTATCTCGACTGAATTTCCTTTTTAAAGGACAAATATACCAACAGGTGCCTGAACCAATGTGAGATGCGGATGTGAATTTCTTGCATCATTAAGTGTTACAGAAATATAGATATAACAGAGACTAGGTGAGGGAGACTTGATGCTTGGATGTAGTTTATTTGTGGTAGCTCCACATAATTTTTCGAAAAATGAAATAGGTATACAAATCCATATATATGCATGTACAACAGTCATTAAACTTCTAGGATCCCATGTGAACTTCAGAAGTCAGTATCTATCTGCATAGATTATTGAAATAAATATGTATAATAAATCTGAATACTCAAGGCACATTCTTATTGCAGATGTGAGCTCACTTAGGAAGGTCAGCAGAATGTGGATCCGTTAGCTTTGCAAACACCAGGATGGTTATTTGTTTGATTTGTGCAATATATACAATTAAGTAATAAATGGATGAACCATTCTTCAATTCAGGATTCTGGAAAGCAATATGACCCGGACATTTCTTTCTGGACTGTCTGTATCTACTTTGTACTATTGTTGGAAGCTTTGATTTTTCACAATGAAGGTGTTCATAAATGTACATGCCGTTGAATTTATTTTTTTAGTTTTCTTAGCATTCATCTTTTTTTATTCCTATTGTTCATGATGTGTGAATTCTCTATTTCCCCCCTCCGATTAAAATACCACGTGGATTTCCAGTCACATATTGCTTCTCTGTGTTTGGCTATTGTTATCTCGGAATCGTATATTTGTGCTTACATGTTATTTTTGTCCCTACTTTCACGGCTTATATGTGAGATATATTTGCTTATTGTTGTCATTTGGTTTTCCTTCATAGGCTGGGATGCTTTGCGATGTATGTGAGCCTGGTGAACAGATTTGGAAGATCATTTGAGGCAGCCTACCTCCCTATCGGAGAGACTCTGATCTGGAATGCAATCTTTACTGTCCTTATTGAAGTAGATAAGGCTGCATGTGACCTTCAACGATTTACCATTCGAGCGACTAAGGAGTTCCTACAACTAAACAACTCTACGCTTTTGCATTCCCGCTGGCACCTATATTTTGCTCTGTGTCGATTGGTTATGTGTTACGTGCTACTGCTTAGTACTCCCTCCGTTCCACAATATAAGATGTTTTAGATGTTTCACAGGTTGTCTAGATTCGGACTAAAATAATGGAAAGTGGATGAACACATACACTAAAACATGTCTAGATACATGTGGTATAAATACGAATGTAGAAAAGGCCTAAAACATGTTATATTATGGAACGGAGGGAGTATATGTCAATTGTAGAATACAATATTCTATCCCAACTGTTTATACCTTTATGGGTGTAACTCCAACATGGTCTATCTGACTGTCTCCCTAGAAAAACTTATGTGTGTAAAACCTAATTTATGGATGTTTGTTAGGCTTCTGACTGTTACTTAGTGTTGCTTGCCAGTAGCTGCTCATATTCTCACGTTTTGTCTACATTTTACATGCCAATTGGCTTCTGTTTCACTGCTTTTGTTTAAAGGGTTAAGTGCATTTTTGGTCCCTAAAGTGTTTCAAAAGTTTATCTTCGGTCCCTTAACTCTCTGCTAGTCTAAACCTGCCCTCAAACACTTAATTTAGTTTAATTATAGTCCCTGACACCGGTTTAATTATGGTCGACCGGTTTTTGACATTTTTTTGCCACCGTGGACTGGGTTTGACCCAATTTAATCCACATAAGCTCAACTGACGTGGGGATCGGTAATCAGCATCACGCGCGCTCGACTGGTTAGGTGGATAAAGAAGAAATCCCCTTGTCTCACGACGAACCCTAACTCTCGAAGAGGCTGCTGACAGCGGCGGTCTGCGCAGAGATGCGCCGGTGAGCACTGCCGTGATGCGCCGGTGAGCACTGCCATGCCCGACGAGGGTCCGCTCTACGTCACAAATCAGGCGGGTGAGTCCCCGGTGATGCGTCTGAGAGGTTCACCGCGCTCGTCACGCTGGAGAAGGCGAGGCTGCACTCTCAATCGAGGTATGTGCTACTTCCTTGAACGAGTTATGTGCTAGCTGAAGGCCGCTGCGCAGACCGCCGCTGTGAGCAGTTTTTTTTTTTTTTTGAATAAAACGCTGTGAGCAGCTAGCAAACATCTTCCTGTAGGTCTGTGAGCCGCTGTTAGCTCTGTAGCAAACATCTTCTCTGTGAGCCGCTGTATATGCACCCTTGTTTATACCATCTAATTTTTGTATGCAGTGTTTGATGGTAGTTGCGTGAGTGGACGGAGAGATTGGCTTCCAGCTGAATTCGTGAATTTGCTGATACATTTGTCGAATTGAAGTACAAATTATGAATGATGATTTTGGTCAAAAGATGATGAATATTGTCTGTTTTTCTTTGTATTAGCTGCTGTATTGATTGGAGACGCTAAACTGTAAGCCGCATTTGTAAGTGAGAGTGCTAGCGAAATAGAGGATGTGGATATCTTGCAATGTAAATGGTCATATGGCATAAGCTACGGATATTTGAATGAAATTGGCAAGTATTTCTCCATCTGTTGTCGTATTATGTGTGCTTGTTTTCTGTATTCAGTTCTGAGAGATACAATGCATTTGTTGAATAAAATGCCATTACAAAATCTGGAATAAAAGGCTATGTTTTGTCATCAAACACTAAGCACATAATGAAATGCCATTACAAAAGGATCAAACTATCTTTCTTGCACTCTTTAGTCTTCTAGGCAAAGATGTGGTAACTTAGGCCTCGTAGATGGTTCTGCGGTTGTTCCTTGACCTCTTCCTGAACTGGATGTCACATTGATGGCTGCAACCTTCCTTGTATTGCTTGCTTCTGGCACCTCCTGCTGAACATGAAAAAATAGTGATTTCATCATTATTGTGTAAGATGTAAAAAATTGAAAATCATATACGAAGCTTACATTCCTGTTTGAAGAGGACTTCCTCTTTCTAGATGGATCTGTGCTTTGTTGTGATTCTTGCACATTCTGATGGGATGGAGCTTGTGCACCTACCAATTGTGGTTCTGATGTTTGCGCGCCTGGAGCCTGCCCACCTCCAGGTTGTTTGCAACTCGTCTTGTTGTGACCAGAACACTTGCACACGGAGCACTTTGATACAGTGCCAACTTTAGTAACTCTTGTTGCCTTGCGCTTCTCATGAGATTCTCTCCTTCTCTCCTTTTTGGGTCTGCCAGGCATCTTTACATAACCAGGTGCTATAGGAGGAGCTCTTCTTGACTTAGGCCACATTGGCATGCCATTTACAGGGTTTAAGCAATAAGCATATGTCTTCTTGAATTCACTAACTCTGAAGCAAGGTGCCACATAGTCATCTAACGAGTTGGTTTTATGGTGGATGCACACTATTGCGTGAGGGCATGGAAGGCCAGAAAGCTGCCAATATCTACAACTGCATGTTTTCTCTCTAAGATCGACAGTGAATCTGTGAACATTAAAATATGTTACCTCATACTTGTCTTCCCCATTATAAATGGCGCTACAGTTTTCGGACAGCTTGATGTAAGTGTTGAGTGTCTTCCCCATTATATTGTCCCTTCTTAGAATCCAACCACTTGGTCATCACTATCTTCTTAGCTCTTTTGATCTTAGATATGCTAATGTTTGCAAACATCTCTTCCTGGATATGGGCTTGCATACTATCTATCCTCCATGTTGGATTTGCTCTTATTAGTTTATCATATTTTGCCGCTATCCTAGATGAGGTAACTAGCTTGTTATCCCTTCTTTGTGGGCAATTATGACAGTCATTAAAAGTGGTAATTTGCCATGAATCGGTTAAGGTCGTTGAAGAAAGTCTACAATACCAAGGACATGTTTTCCAAGTGCAAATAGCCACACATCTAATGGCATCATTCTTTTGGAATTTAATGACTTTCTTTCCTGCAAGGCCATACCTAATGATGGCTTGCCTGAATTCTTGCTTGGACCCAAATTTCATGCCAAGGCAGAACTCTGGTATACCTTCAGTTTCCTTGAATCTTCTATATGTGGATGGTCTCACCACAAGCTGGTCGTCACTGCCCACCTCATCGAATGAATCCTCAAAATCACTACTTTTAGCATAAGACGTGTTGTCACTGACATCTTCATCAACAACAAGCTTTTTTGTTCCTACATGTGCACAACCAACAAGGACATCATCCAAATGTTCAAACTGGCCTGCCTTCATCTTTTTCTTGACATCTTTGTAATGGTTGTTAATCTCGCTGATTTCATCATCTTCAGAGGAGCTATCATCTCCAGGCATATATTCACTATCTGAGCTTTCATCTTCGTCACTATCCTCTTGAACTTTCTCCTTCCCTTTCTTCTTGGCAGTACCGCTTCTCTTCCTACCCTTTGGACTTGCATAATATACATTCATCTCATTAATCTCATCAATTTTACCTCGATGTTCACTTGTTTGTAAGTTCTCAGACGCATCATCCACAAAGATATCAGCAACATTGCCTTCGACAGTGGACTTCTCCATTAGGTTGCAGCTGCTATCATCATGTAGCAGCATCAAACCACTGCTGAATTCGCGCCCAGGTTGCAACCAGTAATAATGACAGCCTCCCACCTTTGTAACATCTTCTCCACGAGCCTCCAAAATCTCCTTGAAGTGCCCTCTTATTTCTGGGTGGGACATCTTATCGTGCTCCACATGAACCATCTCCTGAATGCCATTCACGTACTGCATACCTGTTCCAGTTTGCACGTACGATCCATTGAAGTGAAACTTTACAGCAACAAACTCCAAAGGATCCATTGTAAACCTGCACGAATGTGTATCACATACAAAGTTAGCAATGCCCAATTTATTTGTCCTGGAGCCACTAGCTTCAGGTCGTTCAAATTGATAAAAAAACGGCCAAACAATTGCAAGCTTTTATGGATATCATCATGTACAGCGTTAGAAAGGGCACAATTATGACCTTGCAATTTCCACGGTTGGAGACCTCTGCTTGATGTGTCGATCGGATCAATGTCGACGTGAGCGTCTTGTCGTCCTCTAGTGGAAGCCGTTTGGAATCAAAGCTATCGTTGACGGAGGGTGCGATTGAGAGACCCCGATTTCTTTTATGCATACAGCCTGCTGATGAATATATTCTCATGGTCTATGGCCGGCATCCCAAAAATATAAAACAATGGATCAAATGACGGGAGTTTGACTGAAACTTACAGCCCGTTGGAGATTCAGGCCAGCTTTCCCTTGCCGCCTCCCCGCAGCCGTCCTAGCCGTTTCAGCCGCCGCCGCCAGGTGTTCACTACGAGGTAGGGTTCATACGAGAAACAGGACACTGATCGTGGTCGAGCTGTCGCAGGGCGCGTGATGCTAATTACCGATCCTGACATCAGTTGAGCTCACGTGGATTTAATCGGGCTAAACCCAGTCCACGGTGGCAAAAAAAAAAGTAAAAAACCGGTCGACCATCATTAAACCGGTGTTAAGGACCATAATTAGACCAAATTAAGTGTTTGAGGGCAGGTTTAGACTAGCAGAGAGTTAAGGGACTGAAGATGAACTTTTGAAACACTTTAGGGACCAAAAATGCACTTAACCCTTGTTTAAACTAACTGTTGATACACAACTCATTTCGTTATGAGATCGATAGCCCTGGGGATTTTACGAGACATAAGCAAAATAATATGCTCAGAGGCTTGCAGCTGAAAGTTCTGAGTGCTCCACAACAAAGTTGTTGGCTCTGGAAAAACACTATATAGATGATGATTAGCATAGTGTTTTACCAACCGCTTACCACTCTGAAATGCGGGTGGTGTGCTTCTATTTATTGTGAAGACCTATCTATTCTAAAGTTTATGTATGAAAGAGCATTGTGCTTTGCTCTAAAATTATAATGCCACTATTATATATAGTTATTGTTGACTACCGTGGCATATTAATGATGCTTAACATACCGTTTCACCAATCGATTACCATTGCCAAAGGCGGGTGGCGTGCGGCAAGCCGCGCCAGGGGATCTAGTATGATCTAGTTTAGAAGGCACGCCGAGAGTCCACGGTGAAACAGATCTTTGATCGGTTTAACGGTTTGTGAAAGAAATCATTTTGAATATTTAGATTTAGCAATGAAATCGATGATGTAAGCGATGAGATGAAATATATGCGTTACAAATTCTCTCTCTATCAGGGAGTGGGAATCGCCGCAATATAAAGGGGTAGGAAACAATCTTGACCATTCATGTGTTTAGTAGGCGTACCGAAGATGAAGACTTGAACTTGTCCGTTTCGTGTGTTCGAGCTAGTCCTACACTCTTATTTAGGCTACCCAAGATGAAGACTTAAACAGAATCCAATAGAAAATGACTCGTTTGACCAATTAGCATGTGGGGCTGTGGATGCGATGGAGCAAAACAAATAAACGACGGGAGGAAGATAAGAGACAATGGGCTGAAGGGCGTCGTCTTATTTACAAGAGTTCGAGTCTTATTTGTGCTTTTGATAATACCGTCAATTTAAAGTAGTACTATGACTGTAGAGTGAGGCGTTTTGGAGCTCGACCTTCATGTAGCTTCTTTTTTTAATATTTCAAAATTCGTACTTTTAAGTCTTCAAAAATTCAGGAAAACATCCCAAATATTGACAGTGATATGATCTACAAGTTCGTAAAATTTTAATTCTTTTTTACGTAGCTTAGAATAATACGAATTTTGGATTGTCAATTTACACGTTGGTAGACCTTGATATTATCTACGTGTAAATTTTTGTTTCATTTTTTATTATTTTTTAAGCAAGCTACATGGTGCTAGAGCTCCATTAACACTTTCCGTATGACTGTATAACTAATTAGACCCAAACGCTTAAATTAGAATCTCTTGTAACAAAAGCCGTACACGATTGGCCACCTCGATCTCTATCAAGTTCAACTACTAGCAGAAGCCCGGGCGTTCACTTAATTGCTCTGTGGCGCGCGTGCGCTTTGGCCTTCTTTAAGCGCACGGATGCTGTCGGAAGTACATATCAGATATAGACAAGACAGATGACGTCAGCCACATGCGAATGTATTCTACAGTTTTAAAAAATGCATAACTTTTGACTCAATTGTCCAAATTTAGATCCGCTTTCATATCCTTGTTCCTCACGATGAGATCTTCGAAACAAGATCCCATATGTACATGTTCCGATAATTATTTTCGAAAAGCAACTTAAATAGTAGAAAGTTGATTTTATTTTTGTGCTAGTAAAGCAAATTTTATAATACGAAGTTGCTGTCAAAATAAACTCCCAACGACCCCGAGAGCTGAGAGGGGAACTGATCAGAACTAATTAAGCCGACCAGCCACCAGAGTTGTTTTTCGAAACTAGATCTCACATGAGCACGTTTTGATTATTATACTGAAAACCAATTTTTACACGAAAAGCAAGTTTATGGTAAAAACTTGCTTTATCAGCGAAGAAGTTGCTTTTTAAAAATATTTTATAATACATAGTTGCTTTTCTTCCCAGATTATAGTACAAAGTTGTTTTGTGATAGAAAAACAAGTTTATAGTACAAAGTTGCTTTTCGTTCCAATAGTACAAAATTGTTTATAGTACAAAGTTGCTTTTCGTTCCGATAGAAAAGCAAGTTTATAACACAAAGTTGCTTTTTAAAAATAATTGTCGGAACATGTTCATGTGAGATCTAGTTTTAAAGATCTCGTCGCAAGGAGCACTATGGTGAAAATAGATTTTAATTTGGACGTTTTATTTAAAAGTTATGTCTTTTCAAAAAAATAAAATAAATTTGCACGTGGCTGACATCATCTATTTTATCCGTACCTAAGATAAACAGTGCACATGGGCTGCCGACCGGTTTTTCTCTTTTTTTTTTTGGCTCGTGAGGTCGCCCGAGAGAAAAACTTACGCGTGCGCTTTCTGACTGTCTGGTGGCGCGCGTGCGCCACCAAGTTGCGTCCCTTTTTTTATAGAAAAAAAATTCAAGTATACTCATTACTCAGGGTGCAAGCGGGAGTGGGCCGTCCGAGGCGCCGCAAATTTGGGCCCACTTAACTACACATGCGAGCATCCACGGAACTGGCAGAAAAAGAAGCGGCGTATGCGGGCCGGCCCACGGCTGCCGCATCGCGCCACCAAGACGCCACCGGAGGTCTTCTCCGGCTCCGCCACCGAAGCGCCGCCAACATGTCGGAGGGCCGCAAATACAGCCACCGCTACATCCACAAGGTCGGCCGGACCGCCAGCACCGCCGCGGGGCTCCTCTGCAGCTCTGCTGCTGCGGGCTCCATGACTGGGGAAAGGGCCGGGTCCTCGCTCTGCTCTGGGCCGAGAAGGGGGCCGCTCCACGCAGGCGGTGTCGGGGATATGAACCCCGGATATCCCTAAGAGGTCCATTTCTTCAAGAACTACAAGGGCCGGCTACGCAAGTGCCGGCTACAGCGTCCCGCCTGGAGCCAGCCGGATGAAGCAAGCTGTTTCCTCTACTCGGAGGCGGACGGCCGGCTAGAGCAGCCGGCCTCTACCCACCGACCGGTCCGTACTAGTGGGCCCGGATCGTCCAGCCCCTGTCGGGCGTTACCGCTACAATGTAATGATGAGATAGCTCCAGCCGGCTCCAGAGTAGTGATGTCATAGGGGCAATCGTGTAATCTCCTTGTAACCCAAAACCCTAGATGCTGCCTATATAAGGCGTGCATGGGCCTCCTGCGCGAGGCAAGAAGCAAGGGTGGAGAGACCCAGAGATAGGTAGATCATCGTCTTCCACCTCCAGCCGGCTTGTACAGCTCAAGCCGGCACCACCGCCATACAGCTCCAGGAGCAAGCTTTGTAGCCCGATTTGTGATCAATCAATAAGAACAAGAAGAGCAGGACGTAGGGGTGTTACCTCCACAAGGAGGGCCCCGAACCTGGGTAACTGACGTGTGTTTGCATGTTTGTTGCCCAATCCCGCGCGAGCATCCGATCGTCGCCTGCCCCATACTCTTTTCCGTCTTTGATGGATATGCCGTGCTACCCACCACGACATTTGGCGCCCACCGTGGGGCTCGCGGCGAACGGAGTCACGTTCTGCGCGGGATCCCGGACTGTGGATGGTCGGCGGATCGTCTCCGGCCTCGTGCTCTCCATCGGCTCCGTCGGCTGCGTCCTCGACAACACCAACAGCTTCGCCGACGTGGACGTCGCCAGCGGAGGAGCGGTCGTCACCCTTGGCGATTTCCACGTCTACGTCGCCGTCGCCGCTCAGGAGTACCCGGAGGTGGTTTACTCGAGCTTGGCTCCTTCGATCTTCGACGCCAGCACCTGCAACGACGACTCCGCCTTCGGCTACCTCAACTCCGGCGACGCGGACCGCGACGTCACCAAGCTCAACGTCTACGCCGAGGTGCACATGGTCGAGCACGCGGCGGCAGGAGGCCCCGTCACCACTACCGTTCATGAAGCTGGCGAACCTTCGCGCTACCAGCGCAACCTGGAGGCCGACTTCGAGCTGCTGAGCACCCCCATCGCGCCGAGTGCTGATCCAGTCAAGGCGGCGGCTGAACTCGAGAGGATGCGGCAGCAGATCTACGACAAGGCGCTAAACCTCGCGTCGACACAACGCCGGCTCAGCGCCACAATTCGCGAGTACAATTCTGCACACGGCATCGAGCAGGCGGACCGCAACGCGGAGAAGCTGAATGAAGTCAGGCGCAAAGGAGGAGATCTTGGTGGCGCCATGAACCGTGCCGGCCAGGCACATGAGCTCACCGACCTCAGCTTCCCCGAGTACAGCTGTCCAACGCAAAACATGAGGGCGGCGGAAGCAGCGGCCGCCGAGCTACCCTATCTCCAAGGCGAAGAACTACATCAACAAATGCGCCGGGTTCGACAACTCATCAACACGGCCAACCGGCAGCAGCGAGAAACGGAGGCAACGGCGAGCAAGGGGCATCATGAGCCGCCTCCAGGCTACGATGCAGCCGGCAAGTCCAAGCAAGGTGCAGAGGCGTCATCCACGAGCCGCGGAAGGGCGAAGGACAAGCAACCACGAGTTCATCGCGAGGGGAGCGCGAGCTCGCATCCTCGTGATCACGGCCGTGATCCGGCTGGACGACGTGAAGACGGCAACCGGAGCGAGCCTCGAGCCGGACGGAACGTCAAGGAGCGAGTCGGCCACAAGGTCACCATCGACGAACGCCTGGGGCCGCTGGGACCTGAAACCAGCGACGACGCACGCCACCGCATCGACGTGCTCAAGCTGTCAAGCATCATCGAGGAGGAGGACATCGCTGCTCATCGCTGTTTCGGACCCCGCATCCGGAGCGAGCGATTCCCGAAGGGATTCACTCTCCCCAGAGACACACCCAAGTACAACGGCACCGCGAAGCCGGAAGACTGGCTCGCCGACTACGTCACGGCGGTCAACATCGCAGGCGGCAACAAGCGGGTAGCCGTGCGCTACGTGCCACTCATGCTCCAGGGATCGGCACGGACTTGGCTCAACAGCCTTCCGAAGGAGAGCGTCAACAGCTGGCTGGACTTCGAGGAGGTGTTCAACCGCAATTTCACCGGCACCTACTTGCGCCCTGGCAACGCGCAGCTGCTCGCGCTGTGCAAGCAGAAGGACGGCGAGTCGGACCGAGCCTACCTCACCCGGTGGACAAGCCTCCGCAACTCCTGCGAAGGAGTACTCGAGCTCCAAGCCGTCCAGTACTTCATCCAAGGGTGCCGAGATCAGACGCTGCTCAAGCACCGGCTCCTGAGGAAGAGCCCGAAGACCATGGCAGAGCTCATGGCAATCGCCGACGAGTACGCCACCGCCGACGCGGGCATGACCAACCCGATCCGACTCGATGAAGCCGGACGAATCATCACGACGGAGCCGGCTGCACGCCGCAGCCGGACGGAGAACCAAGATGGAGGAAAATCGGCCCGGCGAGACTCCGACGCGGCCGGCAAGCGCAAGTCTGCAGACGACCGTGTCGAGTCCAAGGTCGTCGCCACGACCGAGGGAAGGCCGGCAGGAGGCTTCGACAACCGCCGCATGAGGACGAGCGGCGACATGCGCCGGACAAGGGCGAGGAACAACTACGACTACATGCTCGATCAACCGTGCCGGAACCATGGTGACCGGCCAGCAAACCACACCGTCAGGCAATGCACCCTCGGACGCCCGAGGCCGCCACCGTACGAGCGGCGAAACCCGCCTCGGGATGAAGCCGGACGGGACGATCGAGGACGCGACGACAGACGACGCGAAGACAGGGATCGCGATGATCGCCAACGCGAAGAAGAAAGGGAGCGCCTTCCGGCTCCGCCTCCAAGGGGTCCAGACGGCTACCAGAATCCGGATGCCGCCTACATCGTATTCGTCAGCGAGCGCGACGACAAGCGAAGCCGGCGCGAACGGTTCAAGGAAGTAAACGCGGTGGTTCCACCTGTCCCCCAGTACCTCAACTGGTCGCAGGAGCCGATCACGTGGGATCGCCGCGACCACCCGGAACTGATGCCCAACCCAGGCGGCTATGCTCTAGTCCTAGAGCCCATGATCATCTCCCCCACCAAGCGCGCTTGCACCTTCTCGCGCGTCCTCATCGACGGAGGCAGCAGCATCAACATCCTCTACCGCGACACGCTGGAGAAGCTGGGCGTCTCCGAGTCCAGCTTGACGCCGAGCCGGACGGTCTTCCACGGCATCGTGCCGGGGCGAGCCGGCTCGTCCATGGGCCTCATTCGGCTGGATGTCCTATTCGGCACCAAGAGCAACCACCGCCGTGAGACCATCTCCTTCGAGGTGGTCAACCACTCCAGCGCCTACCACGCCATCCTCGGGCGGCCGGCGCTCGCCAAGTTCATGGCGGTACCCCACTACGCTTACCTCAAGATGAAGCTACCAGGCCCACGCGGGATCATCACCGTCGCCGGAGACTATAAACGCTCCATCGCATGCGCCTCCGACAGCGCGAAGGTGGCCGAGACCATGGTCTGCAATGAGGAGATGAAGCAATTCAAGCGTAAGGCTAGCGAGGAAAAGCTGGAGATCCCAGAGTCGGCCAAGCCGGCTGGCGAGTCGAACTTCCAGGCGGCCCGGGACACAAAGAAGATCTACTTCGACGACAACGACAAGTCCAAGTTCGTCTCCGTGGGGGCGAGCCTGGACCCCAAATAGGAAAGCGCGCTCGTCGAGTTCCTCCGTGAGAACCGGGACATCTTCGCGTGGTCCCCCAAGGACATGCCTGGTGTGCCGAGGGAACTCGCCGAGCACTCTCTTCACGTCCGGCCAGACGTCAAGCCGGTAAAACAGTCCCTGCGACGTTTCGCGGAAGGAAGAAGACAGCTCATAGGAGAAGAAATAGCCCGGCTACTCGCGGCCGGGTTCATCAAAGAAGTGCAACACACGGAGTGGCTAGCCAATCCGGTGATGGTGGAAAAGAAGAACAAGAAATGGCGGATGTGTATCGACTACACCCACCTCAACAAGGCTTGCCCTAAAGACCCCTTCGCATTGCCGCGCATCGACCAAGTGATCGACTCCACGGCCGGCTGCGACCTCCTCTCCCTCCTCGACGCCTACTCCGGTTACCACCAAATTCCGCTGAATCCGGACGACCAGCTCAAGACCGCCTTCATCACCCCATACGGCCCGTACTGCTACACCACCATGCCGTTCGGCTTGAAGAACGCGGGAGCAACATACCAGCGCTGCATGCAGAAATGCCTGCACGACCAGATCGGCCGCAACGCACACGCCTACGTCGACGACGTCGTCATCAAGACTAAGGAGAAGCACACCCTCCTCCTCGATCTCAAGGAAACCTTCGACAACCTCCGCCGCTTCCAGATGAAGCTCAACCCGGAGAAGTGCGTGTTCGGCGTTCCAGCCAGACAGCTACTCGGCTACCTTGTGTCAGCACGGGGAAATCGAGGCCAACCCGGAGAAAATCGCCGCCATCGACAACATGCGACAACCAAGAAGCGTCAAGGACATCCAGAAGTTCGCCGGGTGCCTAGCTTCTCTTAGCCGTTTCATCAGCCGGCTCGGGGAGAAGGCTCTCCCGCTCTACCACTTACTGAAGAAAACGGACAAGTTCGTCTGGAGCGACGCGGCCGACGCCGCCTTCAAGGAACTCAAGCGAGCGATGACCACCACCCCAGTCCTAGCACCTCCGACTCCAAAGGAGCCCATGCTCATGTACATCGCCGCCTCCAATCGAGTCGTCAGCGTGGTCCTAGTGGTGGAACGAGAAGAACCCGGCAAGCAGCGGCCGGTTCAGCGGCCAGTCTACTACCTCAGCGAGGTGCTCTCGCAGTCAAAGCAGAACTACCCGCACTACCAGAAGCTCGTATACGGCGTGTACATGGCAACGAAGAAGCTGAAACATTACTTTCAAGAGCACCCGATCAAAGTGATAAGCGACGCACCGCTTGCCGAGATCATAGGCAACAAGGACGCAACCGGCAGAGTTGCGAAATGGGCGATCAACCTGACGGCGCACGGAGTCGAGTACGACAAGAGAACAGCGATCAAGTCGCAGGAGCTGGCGGACTTTCTCGCCGACTGGACGGAGACGGACCACGTACCGCCGCCACCCGGCTCCGGCGAGCATTGGCTCATGCATTTCGATGGATCCAAAAGATACTGGGGACTCGGCGCCGGAATCGTCCTCACCTCACCCAAGGGGGGCCGACTCGAATACGTTCTACAGATCCACTTCACGGCGTCCAACAACGTAGCCGAGTATGAAGCTCTCGCACACGGCCTCAAGCTCGCCAAAGCTATGAACATCAAGCGAATCCTCTGCTACGGCGACTCCGACTTGGTGGTCCAGCAGACCACTGGTCATTGGGACGCCAAGGACCCCAACATGGCCGCCTACCGCTTCTTCGTCCAGCAGCTCGCGGGATACTTCGAAGGATGCGAGTTCCACCACATCCACCGCTCCAACAACGAGGCGGCCGACACCCTGGCGAACATTGGCTCTCTTCGCGAGGAAATCCCACCCGGCGTCGCCCTCGAGAAGCTCTACAAACCATCCATCACGCCGTGTCCCGGCTCCGATTCCATCCGGATGCCGCCGGACACGGAGTCGGCTGGGCCGGCTCCAGGCGAGACGGAGCCCGTCGAGGTCCTCGTCATCGAAGCGGCTCCACCATGGACCCAACCCTTCCTCGCCTACCTCGCCAACAACGAGCTCCCGGCGGACGAGCTCATCGCCAGGCAAATCAAACGCCGGGCAAGTGCTTACACCATCATCAACAACGAGCTATACAAGCGCAGCGTATCCGGAATGTTCCAACGTTGCGTGAGCCAAGAAGAAGGAAACAGGATCCTCAAGGAGATCCATCAAGGCGAATGCGGCCATCACGCATCCTCAAGGGCAATTGTGGCTAAGGCGTTCAGGCACGGGTTCTACTGGCCGACTGCGCTGGCGGACGCGAACCAGCTGGTCCGACTCTGCAACGGCTGCCAACGATTTGCAACGCAGAAGCACACGCCGGCTTCAGCACTCAAGACAATTCCTATCACCTGGCCGTTTGCCGTCTGGGGGCTCGACATGGTTGGACCACTGAGGAGATCCAGTGGAGGCATGACACACCTGCTGGTAGCGGTCGACAAGTTCACGAAATGGATTGAAGCCAAGCCGATCAAGAAACTGGATGGACCAACAGCAGTCAAGTTCTTCAAAAGCATCATCTACCGCTTCGGCTACCCCAACAGCATCATCACGGACAACGGGACAAACTTCGTCAAGGGAGAATTCGCCAAGTTCTGCGGCAGGACCGGCATCCGGCTCGACGTGGCCTCCGTCGCGCACCCACAGTCGAACGGGCAAGTCGAGCGAGCAAACGGCCTCATCTATCCGGCATCAAGCCTCGCTGCTCGAACCGCTCGAGCGGGCAGCCGGCGCGTGGGAAGAAGAGCTACCTTCCGTCCTCTGGAGCCTAAGGACGACGCCGAATCGCTCAACCGGCTTCACCCCCTTCTTCCTCGTCCATGGGGCTGAAGCCGTCATGCCAACAGACATCGAGCACGACGCACCCCGGATCGTGCTGTACACGGAAGCGCAAGCTAAGCAAGCCTACGAAGACGGAATGGACCTGCTCGAGGAAGCACGCCAGCTTGCCGAATCAAGGTCGGCAATGTACCAGCAACAGCTACGCAACTACCACAGTCGGCGCATCAAGAATGTCCACTTTCGTGAAGGCGACCTCGTGCTCCGGCTCATCCAAGACACCAAAAACATGCACAAGTTGTCATCACCGTGGGAAGGACCATTCATCGTCAGCAAAGCGCTCATCAACGATGCCTACTACCTCATCGACGCCCGCGAGCACAAGAAGGACACGATGGACAAGGAAGGCGATGAAACGGAAAGGCCATGGAACGCGGCACTCTTGCGTCGATTCTACACTTGAGAAAGAACAATGTATGTATCACCCATGCTATCAATAAAAGAAACGAGGATGATGAACGCATGAGCAGTTTTTGCAACTTTTTCCGCATTCTTCTTTCCGGCTCTTCCGGCAGCCGGCAAGCTTGCCTTTAGCGGCCGTGTAGCGTGACTAACCCCTAAACGGCTAACTCTTCGAATCCGGTTAAGGCCGGCAAGAGAACAAGCTGGAGGGGGCCAACAACGTGAAAAACGCATAAAGGGAAGTCCTGCCGGCTGAAATAACGCTCTTCTGCAAACTCGGCCAAGCCGGCAGTCGGCAACCGCTTCTCCGAATACGGATGATTAACTACACAACGCTAAACGGCTAACTCTTCGAATCCGGTTAAGGCCGGCAAGAGAATAAGCTGGAGGCGGAGTGTATGCGAAAGACGTAAGAAATAGAAGTCGTTACCGGCTGAGAAAACTCTGGCCTAACAAACCGGATCCTAGCGTGGAAGTAGTGTGCATGATCCCGCTAGACGGTGAAGTGCACACGAACGGCGACGGGAAAGGCTACAGGCGAGTGTGAAATTGAGATAAGCACAGTAAAAGTGTACTCCATGATCAAAATAGCAAACTAATCGCTTCGTTATTTCATTTCACGCGCGAAAACACCGCCAACCGGCTTCGAGAGCCCAAGCCGGACACAGGCACGACGAGCAGGAAATGAAAATTATGCACAAGTAAACAAGCACAGGAACAAAAGCATTGGAATTAAACATGAAGGGCAAGGCATTACAGATGAAGGCTAAACAACAAAGCAAAAGAGGGAGGTCCACAGGCGGACCTTCCCCGTGCAACTACAAGGTCGAGCCGGCAGAGCTCCCTAAGCGGCAACCGTCGCCTTCCCGGAGCCACCTATCTTCTTGCCGGCCCAGTGCTTGATGCAGAGGGTGCCGTCGAACACCTTCACGAAGAAGACGCCCTTGTCACGCCGGAGGCGGAAGCAGAGGATGAAGCCGGCTTCGAGCTCGTAGAAGTCGGCGAACTCGTCCCAACCCCTGACAAACTCCACCCTGTTGACAACAGCGTTACCCTCCACCTGGGAGGTGAACCGGACGGTCGCATCCCAGGGACCCTGGGAGGCACCCTCACGGAAAAGCTTGAACTTGAAGTGGCCAACGCCCGGCAATGCGTCGGCGAGGGCATCGGGAAGCCTCTGCACCGGCCCAGTAACTGGCGAGTGCAGGATCAGGAGGAACTCCCCGATGGGGAACACACCCCAAGCCGGGCGCCGCGGATTCTCCAGGGAGTCGGAGGAGGCGGAAGACAGCTCCGTGCTCTCTTCCTCGCTGTCGGCGACGGCAGGGGGAGCGTACTTAGGAATCGGGTCGAAGCCCGGAGGTGGAAGAACAGGGGTGGCTTCCTCCTCGCTCGATGTGTCGTGAAGAACGAGGAGAGTTTTGCCACGACCAGCGCCAATGCTGATGCCGCCACCGATGGCACCCCCACTCCTCAAACCAGCACGGCCGCCGCCCTTGCCGCGGCCAGCGCTACTACCGGCGGCAGCGGAGGCGACAGCCTTCCCCTGCCCTCGACCGCCGCTCTTGGGGGGACGACCGCGAGGACGTTTCGCTGGGGGCGCAGCGATGGTCTCCTCAGCGGCAGCGTCCATGGGCTCAACTTCACCATGGCAGAGATGCGAGGGGACAAGACGTGGAAGGCGAAGAGGGAGCAAAGAAGCACGAGTGAAGAAGAAGAAGGAAAACTGTGAAGCTTTATAACACAAACAAGGGACAACGTGGGAGACCCAACCGTCGCCCACGACCCCACGATCTACACGTGGCAACGAAACCCAGTTGACGGGACCCTTCAGTAACTGCAACCGGGTCCACGCACAGAAGCCAAGGAGGCAAGGCCAAGCCGGCAAAAGATACCCGGGGGCTGTGCACCCGCCAAGCCGGCTGCTCAGACCCGGATGAATATATAAAAATCACCCCGAGTCACGGACTCGGGGGCTGCGAAGCCGTCAGCCGGCATAACAATTCCCGGGGGCTGCGCAGCCGGCAAGGCGGCTGCCCAGACCCGGACGAATATAAAAATCACCCCGAGTCACGGACTCGGGGGCTGCGAAGCCGTCAGCCGGCAAAAGATACCCGGGGGCTGCGCACCCGCCAAGGCGGCTGCCCAGACCCGGACGAAAATAAAAATCACCCCGAGTCACGGACTCGGGGGCTGCGAAGCCGTCAGCCGGCAAAAGATACCCGGGGGCTGCGCACCCGCCAAGGCGGCTGCCCAGACCCGGACGAATATAAAAATCACCCCGAGTCACGGACTCGGGGGCTGCGAAGCCGTCAGCCGGCAAAAGATACCCGGGGTCTGCGCACCCGCCAAGGCGGCTGCCCAGACCCGGACGAATATAAAAATCACCCCGAGTCACGGACTCGGGGGCTGCCAAGCCGTCAGCCGGCAAAAGATTCCCGGGGGCTGCGCAGCCGGCAAGCCGGCTCCGCAGACCCGGACGTATATCTAAATCACCCCAAGGCACGGACTCGGGGGCTCCACGACATAACAATGACAGAAGGAAAAACGCAAAACAAACGAAGGGCGTGAAATTTCGACCCGGATTGATGCTCAAACCGGCCCAAAATTCGGGGGCTAGGGATGGTGATAATCATCACCAAAAACAAGCACGAATTATAGCACAGAGGCCCAGCAGTCACAGAGAAAACGACACTCACGATAACAGACCATGGCAGGAAGCAGAATAGCAAATTTTTACATGATGACCTTCAAAGGTGCCCAAGATAACAAAGCGGTTAATGTGGCAGGACAGTTAACGGCACAGAATAACAGTTACACCCGGCATTCCGGGGAGACAGGCGGATCAAACGGTAGCGGCGTCAGTAGCGGCAGCAGCGTCGCCGGCTCCAGCATCTTCAGTTGGCTTCGGCATCGAAGACGGCTCGGCAGGTACCAGCGCCGTCAGGTCAACCGCCTCGGCAATCCGCTCGGAGGCCTCGGCAATTTCTGGACGCAAGTCCACGAAGGATGTCCCGTCGCGGAAGCCGTCCATCAGCCTGCTCGTCTGCACGCCAGGGTACCATGACTTCACCACGGCCAGGGCCATGTCGGTGCCTCCGCGCGCCGCCATCTCCACTTGATCGTTGATGCCGGCAGGCGCTCCTTCGAGCCGGGCGCATAAGTCGTGGAGAGTAGCTGGCAGGGGAGTGTCCGGCCACAGATTCTCAAGCACGCCCTCAGCCGCCTCCTTTAGCCGCTTGAATTCCTGGCCGAATCGCAGAAGGCGGGAGGCGGTAGTCGGAACAGACCCGGCAGCAGCACCAGAAGACTCCGGTCGAGAGTGAGCCGAGGCAGCATCTTGTCGGAGTTGCGCATCCACCTCGGGATAGAGGCCTGCATTTCAAACCAGTAAGGCCGAGTAGAAGACCTAAAGCAAGAAACCAAGGAGAAAGGAGACCTCACTTACCGAGGATCAGCTCGTTTACGCCCTCAACCTCCTTGACCAAGCCGCCCACCAGCTGCTCATGCTCAAGCTCGCGCGCCTTGGCCTCCCGGACGATTCTGTCGCTGTCCTCGACGGAAGCCTTCAGCAGGTCCTTCAGCTCGGTCGCTTCCCCGCGGAGAGACTCGGCCTCGCTCTGCTTCCGACGCTCGGACTCCCGCAGTCTCGCCGTCTCCTCGCCCAGCCGGACGACCTCGAGGCGGCGCTCTTCTAATGCCTTCTCCGCCGCTTGGAGATCGGCCTTGGACGAGGTCAAGGCGGCGTCCTTTTCCTTCAGTTGCTTCTCCAAGCCGGCGCGGGAGGTGGAGTCACCTGTGGAGATCAAGTCACCGTCAAGCCAAGACATGCAAGAGAAAAAGGCAGAACGGCAAGACAGAGTGCAGAAGGAAAAAGGAAGTCAAACCTTTAGCCGCCTCAAGCTCCCGCCTGAGCAATGCCGCCTCCTTGGCCGCCTCGGCAAAGCCTTGTTCCATGGAGGAGCGGAGCAATGTTACGTTGGCCAAGTTCTCCCTGGCCACCCGCTCCGCCAGTTCGGCGAGGGGAAATCTCCCCGACGCATCGGGCCGAGCCGACACCGGCCCGGAGTACGGCGGAGAAGACACCAAAGTTGATTGGCGAGGACCCGGAAGCGAAGCCGTCGCTTCCTCAATGGCCCTGCTCTTGGCCGTCTCGGCCACCACCGAGGAAGGAGTGGGGAAGGCGAGATACCCAGCCCCAGCGCCGGGCTGGGGAACCACCTGAAAAGCGCCCACTGGCGCCTCGGCATCACCACCTGAAGCCGGAGGGTTGAAGTCGACCACAAGGGGAGCCGCCTCCACCAGCACTCGGCTGTCCGCCTCCGTCGTCCTCGCCTCCGAAGGCGGATCAGCCGCCTGCGCCACAGGGGCCTCGGTAGCGGGCACCGAGGCCGACTCCGCTACAACGACGGGTGCCGTCTCCACTATTGGGAGCGGAGCCCTGCGAAACAAGGACGGCGTCACCATCAAGTGCAGATTGCGAAGACTCCTACCACAAGACAAGGACTTACCCGACGCACGAGCCCAGCGCCTTGGCCGTCCTCCTCTTCAAGCGCTTTGGTGGGGGAGGGGGCACGGCGTCGGACGGGCGCTTCACGCCTCCGGAGGGCACGTCGCCGCCTTTCGCCGGAATGACAGGGTCTTCGACCGGCCGCTCCGTGCGGGCCGGCACCACCTCGGCCCCAGCAGAAGCCTTTGCGGTATCGCCGGCCTCCGCGCCCGCAGCCGCCTTCTCCTCGGCCGCCTTGGCAGCCGCTGGCTGCCTTGCAGCCGCCTGGGCGTCCATCGACGCCCGGATCGAGTCCGCCTGCGCCAGCTCCGCGTAAATAGCCTTCTCCATATCCTCGATACCCGAGTCATAGCCAAGAACAAAAGGAGGAGAAAGATTAACCACCTGGACGCGGGTCTTGTCGGCGGCGGGTTCTGCCCTCTCCACGTCCGCCGCCTTCGTCCTCTCCTCGTCCTCCCTCGAGGCCAGCAGCTGCTCCACAGTAAAATCAGCATCAGATGCTCCCAAGGCTAAGACTGCCTGCGCCGTCCGAGCATAAAACTCCCTCTCCAAGTCATCCGGATTCGAATCGTAAATAAAATCACCACCTAAAGCAGGACCAATCACCTCGTTTTTGGCCCCACCAGTCTGGGCCTCCTCCTCCGCCATTTTGGCGTCGGCTTCAGCCCGGACGTCGGCCATGATCTCGTCCGCCTCGGCCTCAATCTCAGGCGTCTCCGCCCTCGGCCTTCCGGCTGGCGACAGGCCGCCTGTGGTAGGCCGGGAAGACGTCGAAGCCAACTTTTTGGCGGGCAGCACGCCTCGCTTCCCGAATGCGCCCTTCCGCTTGGGCGGCAGCGGTATTCGCATCGACATCGGCGGCCGACTTCGACCGCCTCTCCTTCACGGTCCGCCGAGGAAGAACCACCTTCTTCCGCGCCGCCGCCTCCAATTCCTTGGTCCGGCGGGTGGATATCGCCGGCTTGGAGGCTGGCACGGAGGAAGAACCCTCTGAGTCCGGTTCAGAGCCAGTGGAGAGATCTACTACCACACGCACAACATCGTCAGCCTGCCCGGCGACCCCGGGCTCAGAAGACTTACCACGGGACGACGAAACCGGGGGCGGATCGTCGCGCTCGAGATCCTCGTCCCTGTAGGCTGCCGAGTCGGAGTCGGCGCCGGCGGCAGAGACCGGGCTCGTTGCAGTCCGGGCAGCGTCATCATCGCCGCCGGCATCGGCACCTCCTCCAGACGACTCGGTGGTGTCGCCGCGTGCTTCTGCGGCGACTCGGGCATCGCCGCCGGATTCGCCTCCAGCGGCAGTGCTCGCACCTCCACCCGCCTGCTCCTCGGCGGCGCTCTCCTCCTCCAGCATGGCCGTCTGCGCCGCGGAAAGGGGACCCTGGACATCAGGCTCGAAGACTACTTCAAAATCTTCAACCATCTGGACCTCACAAAGCTACCCGGCAAGCCGGCTAGATCAGGCGGCAGCCGGAAAGGGAATCGGAAGCAAAATGAGAAGGGAAGAAGCTAACCTCAGGAGCGCGATCCGAGCGGTCGAAGGGATCGAGCCCGAAGTCCCAATCCTCCTCAAGCTTGTCGGTGATGAGACGGGATACCCACTCGCTTAATCTCTCCTGCGTCGGGATATTCATGGAGGCTCGAGTGGGATCCCGGATGCCGGAGTAGAAGCACATCTTGTGCGAGCGCTCCTGCAGCGGGTACATCCGCCTTGTTGTCCAGGCCAGGGTCAGGTCCCTGGACGTCAAGCCCTTCCGCTACCAGCTTCTCCAGGCGGGCGAACAAGGTGCCCTGCAGAGCCTCATCGACGGCCGGTTTCCGGCTCCAAGATCTGTCCACCGGACGCGTATTGGCGAAGGCGGGGAGGTTGACTCGGTCAACCTCAGTAGCGTTCTTGACATAGAAGTATGTATTCTGCCACTTCTTGATGGATTCGGGCAGATGGATCTTGGGAAGCGGCGTGCTCTTCGCGCTGATGGAGACGCCGCCGCAGTCCCGCTGCAGCCCAGCGGTCACCTGGGACCGCAAGAAGAAGAACATGCCGAAGAGCTCCATACTGGGCCAAACGCCCAAATACGCTTCGCACAGCGTGACGAAGCAAGACAACTGCGTGATGCAGTTTGCCCCCAGATGGTGAGGCTGCAGCCCATAAAAATGCAGGAATTCGTTGAAGAATGAGCTAACAGGAAGCCCCAGTCCGCGCTCCACGTGCGTGTAGAACATGACGAATTCGCCCGGTCTGGGCCTCGGCGAGATCTCTCCAGGGGGAGGGGCGCGAGCCTCCACATCGCCGCTCTTCCCCATGGACCCATTCCGGTGAAGCGTCAGAAGGAACTCATCGTCGATGATGGAGCCCATCCAAGCGCCCGTGCCCGCCATGGAAGATCTGTTGCCCGTGGTGGGAGAGGCGGAAGCAGAAGTGGCGAGACGGAGAAATCGGCAAGGAGCAAGAGGAGCAAGAACTGGCGAAGAAGACGAAGCGGGAGAGAGGAGCGAAAACTCTGAACCTTCCCCCTCTTTTCCCCTTTAAAAGCGGGGCAGGCGGAACCGCACCGCTTTGCGCGCCACGTGGGGCGCGGGCAGGCCGCACCGTCCGCAGACGATCCCACTAACAGGCAGTTGCCACAGACGATCCAGTCCGTCGAAGACCGAAGCGACGTGCCCCTGACATCGGGCAGAGCACAACCATCACGACCAAGCGGCAAAACGTGGCTGACGCATGTCACGACCCACGATTCCCAAGACATCAAGACTACCGGAGACCGGCTACCCCGAGCCGGACGAACATCCTCCGGCCACCGTCACCTTATCCGGCAAACTTCAAGCCGGACGACTTCAACTACAGCGACAAACAAGGCATTGAAGCTCGAGGAGTCTACCCGGCGAGCCGGCAAGACTCCACGATCTCGGGGGCTAGTGTTGGGGATATGAACCCCGGATATCCCTAAGAGGTCCATTTCTTCAAGAACTACAAGGGCCGGCTACGCAAGTGCCGGCTACAGCGTCCCGCCTGGAGCCAGCCGGATGAAGCAAGCTGTTCCCCCTACTCGGAGGCGGACGGCCGACTAGAGCAGCCGGCCTCTACCCACCGACCGGTCCGTACTAGTGGGCCAGGATCGTCCAGCCCCTGTCGGGCGTTACCGTTACAATGTAATGATGAGATAGCTCCAGCCGGCTCCAGAGTAGTGATGTCATAGGGGCAATCGTGTAATCTCCTTGTAACCCAAAAACCCTAGATGCTGCCTATATAAGGCGTGCATGGGCCTCCTGCGCGAGGCAAGTAAGCAAGGTAGAGAGGTTGGAGAGAGACCCAGAGATAGGTAGATCATCATCTTCCACCTCCAGCCGGCTTGTCAGCTCAAGCCGGCACCACCGCCATACAGCTCCAGGAGCAAGCTTTGTAGCCCAGTTTGTGATCAATCAATAAGAACAAGAAGAGCAGGACGTAGGGGTGTTACCTCCACAAGGAGGGCCCCGAACCTGGGTAACTGACGTGTGTTTGCATGTTTGTTGCCCAATCCCGCGCGAGCATCCGATCGTCGCCTGCCCCATACTCTTTTCCGTCTTTGATGGATATGCCGTGCTACCCACCACGACAGGCGGCAGTCGTCGTCGTCCACCACCTCCATCTCCGCCTCCGGCCTCCTACAGCACTGCCGCCGGTGGTGGTGGTGGTGGCTACTCCGTATCTGCACTGTCAACCATGTCCTGATCATGTTTAGTTAGTTTTCTGTGAAGTGTGAACTGTGGGTGTTGTTGGTGATGATTTATTCATCTGGAGGAGTCTGGACATGCCGTTGAATCTCCTAACTCCTAGTGCTTGAGTGCATGCTGTTTGAGCAAGATTTACTCAGATTTATGCTGAAATGTGTATTTTAGACCTACGAAGCAGAGTTGCCATGGTCACCGTTGAGATTCAGACAACAGTGGGCCATGGTCACCATTGCCCTCCTCCCATTCTCACCGGCGTTAATTAAAGCTCGAGATGAGCATGCAGGATCCCAACCCCTTCCGTCCAGTCGAGCATTGAATCAGAAGATGCTACAATTTCACACGGATCCGACTCTTTCAACATCAACCTCTCATGTCAGATAGACCGTAGGAAGGCCACCAACAGTAAAACTATTGAAGAGCAACGAGGCATGGAGGCTCGCTCGGTCGCGCGCGACTGCTCCCTCAAAGTCGCAGCTCTCACGTGCCGCAGCGGATGGGGACAGCCAGCGCTTTCTCCAGATGCTTCGGCCGCGGCCGCTGGCGCCGTCGTTTAAGGCTAGTTAAGCACTAGGCGTTCCGCCCAGGCCGCCGTCGAGCGCCACAAGAACGCCTGGACGCCGCAATCAGAGCAGAGAGGGAGGCGGGGAGGGCGACGAACTGGTGACCGCCTCCGTGATGGTGTGGCTGCCGGCGCCAGGGATCAGAGATGCAGCCGGGTGGGTGAAGAAGAAGCGTGGTGGTTTGGCGGCGGCGGCCGGGGCTAAAGATGTGGCGGCGGACGATTCAGCAAAATATGAGCGTATGAGCTAGCTAACGCGGCGTGCGCGGCGCCGCAAAAAATGCGGCTCATACGCGGTTCGTACGCGGCAGACCGTATAACCATTGCGGTCAATGCGGCGCGCATGCGGGCTCCCGCGGAGCGTCCCGCTTGCACCCTGGCTCATCACCGAACGCGTGGGCGAACGATTTCGGACTTGATGGAAAATCGAGATGACTTTCGTTCCCGGTCCATGTCAGGATCGGACACGTACAAAGTTAATTCGACTCTTATACGGAGCGACGGTTATATACTCCAAACTACAGTACACTTTGGACGCGCGTTCACTGTTCCCACGCGTCCGACAGATCCGGCGCCGCAAACACCCGAAACTTTCCGGCATGAAACCACGTCGCCGGCACCGGCACCGGCGCCGTCGCTGCCGCAGTCGCGCGGACGCCGGTGTTGCCCTGCCGACCGAGTTAGTCCTCGAGATTCTCTCGCGCGCTTCGCCGTCTATGGCCGTGCGTTGCGCCGCCACCTGCCGTCCGTGGCGCCGCCTGGTCTCCCATTGCTCCTTCGCCCGCCGCGCCTCCCGCCCGCGCCGCGCGCTCCTTCTAGGATTCTTCGCTTTCGACCACACAGAGGACGACGAGCAGGCGACGCTTCCGCCGCGCTTCGTCCGCGGCTCCGGTGGCGGCTGGCGGTGCCCGGGCGTCCCGCGGCTAGACGACGACCCTCGCTGCCGCGACATGCACCCCGTCCTATCCCGCAACGGCTACCTCGTTCTCAGCCGCGCCAACGTCCTCGCGGGCGCCCCGACAACCATCAGCTACTGCGTGTGCAACCCCTCAACCGGCTTCAGCCACTTCCTCCCGCCGTTCCGCGTCCACGACGACATCGGGTTCTGGGAGTACGGCTGCGCGTTGCTCACCGGTAGAGACTTGAACTGCTGCGACGCATCGTCGTCCTTCGAGCTCGTCGTGGCAGGGATCCACGGGGAATGGATGGAGCTCTGCGTTGACAGCTTCTCCACCGGCACGATGACCTGGACAACCTCGACGCGCCGCCTCGAGATACCGTGCGACCGCATCGCCATGGTGGACGAAGACGGGTGTAAGTACGAGTCTTTTCGTTGCAACGATCTGGAGATGCACCCGAAGAACCTCCCTGCAGTTCTCGACGACGGCGTCATCTACTGGCAGTGCTCCTGCAACTACGGCTCTCGCGTCGCGCTCGCGCTGGAAGTGCACGCGTGGGACCTCGAGCTGCTCAATCTCCCGGGTGTCAGTCCCTGCTCTGGCACGTACTGGGACCTGGGGTTAGTAATCGGCAGCCACAGTGACGGCGTCCTCTGCACCTTCGGCTTGGCGGTGGAAAACGGCCTCGTGCTCGAGAGATGGAGCACTCTGAAGAGAAAGGTAGACGGCGCCATCCGCAGAGGGGGTCGTACATGGCACCGCAGCGGCGACATTGATCTGCGCCGGGCGATCTCAGGTTGTAGCAGCAGCGGTAACGACGACATCGGCGACGTCAAGCTGCTCTGGTACTGCGAGAAAAGCAACGTGCTGGTGTTCAACACGGTCGCCCTGGGCAACTTCGCGCTCGACCTCGAGACCGAGCATGCCGTGGCGCTCGGAGAGATCATGCACTGCAAATCAGAGTTTTGTGCGAGGAATGCTTGCGTATGGTGGAGGGCTTGCCCATACGAGATAGATTGCCCACCTGACTGGATCACTCCTACCTGAAATCAGTACCCAGCCATATATTGGGGTCCTCGTCCATCTTACAGTTTCTGACTGGGCTGGTTATCTTGAATGGTGCGAAGGTCCGGTCTTTGTCTCTGCGATGAATCTTATTTTTTACAGTTCTATATGCGAGGAATCTAGCTCCAATTGTTCCAGTCTTTTAGAAACGTGTCAAGTGGCTAGTGTGGATTACTAGAAAAACAGTAGTGGCCTAATAATAATAATAAAAAGTAAGCCTTCTTCCGGTCCGTACAAGAAATTACCATATTACCCTTACTGTTGGAGAGATTTACCCACCACTGCCACCCGTAAGTCATACCGTTTCGTTTTTTTTCTTCCGCCCGAGAAATACGCATCGGGTCAACGAGGAGGGCTAGCCCGTCCCCTCCCGATCCGGCGTCCGCTCTTGATCCCACGAGATCCTCCGCCTCCGCCTACGAGCCTGACTGCCTGAGTCGTATCGCCTCCGACGATGACTCCGTGTCAGAGTCGAAGTGCGTCGCCCCGTCCCCCATCCCGCATAGGATATAAATCGGCAACCACGGTCCCGGTTCTGGAGCAGATCGGTCCCTCCACGAGCTCCGGCGTCCGGCGCTGGTACGTCGCCGTGGCCTGTCGCTCTATTCTCTGCCCCGAGATCCGGACTTACTGAATCCATGCCCTAGGTCGATGGGCATCCACTTCCTCCAACGTCCCAGCACAATTCCTCTGTCCTCTTGAGCCTTGAGGATAACAAGATTGGTGCCGAGAGCTTGCCTGGAGACCAAATCCTTGAAATTGACTGTGGAAACAGCACAAAGGAAAGAAGGGGGTGCTGCTGAAGAAAGGAATAGGAGAGGGGAGCACATCCTTTGTCTAGCACCTCCTCTGTCAATCCAGCACACAAAGCAGCAGCAGTTCGTACCACAGCCCGCACGTCCCGTCTCAACTGCGTGTCGCCGGCAGGCTCAACCTCCAACATGCTCCAGAGAAAGCCTCCCCGCTCTACCGTGTGTGCTGCAGATGCGCAATTACATCGAGCATGCGGTTGCAGGATGTACTCAACCTGCACATGCGAGGAAGGGATAGTGCTCTGCATGCCACCCATCACGAAGGCACAGTAGCGGCGGCGCCGTTCCAAAATTTTGGGGAATCAGATGAGTAACGGTGGTGTGCAGGCCTGCAAAGAGGTGGAGCAGGAAGGAGTAGATGTGGAGGCAAGGCGTCAGGGAGAGGTGGGGCATGAAGGAGGAGATGGAGGGGAGGGGAGGCTGCCGGTTGCTGCTTTGCTTCTGTTGATTCGCTGTTTTGCGACGAGAGAGAGAGGGAGATTACTAGCTGTTTTGCTTTGTTGCTGCTATCATGTTGTTACGACGATAGATTGAGCAGGGAGGACATGTTTTGCTGTGATGTGTGCTTTGCTGTTGGTGCAAATCGATACGACAATATCTATCTGTTCCTGCTTTGCTGATTAGCTGCTCTGATATTTTTTAAAGGCCAATTAGTACTTCCGAATCTATGATGCGACATGACATACAACTCCAGGACACGAGGTTCAGGGGAGTTGGGGCGCTGAAAGAACAAACGATGTCCCGGATGTCGCCTAGAGGGGGGGTGAATAGGTGATTAACACTTTTTCTATTTAGGGGCTTGATAATTGCAGAATAAACTATGTGTTTAAATTAACAAGCCAACAACCTAATATACTAGGTTCACCTATGTGCACCAACAACTTATGCTAAGCAATTCAAGCAACAAGGTGATAGCAAGAAATGAACTTCAAGCACGAAGGCTATCACAATGTAAATTGCATAAGTAAAGCTCGGGTATAGAAATAACCGAGGCACGAGGAGACGAGGATGTATTCCCGAGTTCCTCCTTGTTAAGGGAGTACGTCTCGTTGGAGGGGTGTGAGCTCGCCACAAGAGGCCTACTCAAGATGCCACAAAGGCCTCACCCTATTCTCCGATGAACCGCACCCAAGGGTTTGCTTCACCTTCCACTATCGGAATCCTTCGAGGCGGATTCCGGAGCCCTTTTACAACTTGCTTGGGGCACACACCCACAACTCAATTGGGGGCTCCCAAACCTTGCCGAAGCTTCACAAGTCGAAGTCTTCACGGCACCACCACCGTCTAGGGTACACAATGCACCCAAGAGGCACAAAGCTCTTGGGAACACAATGCACCCAAGAGTAACAAGCTTCTCAATGTAGATCCTCACGTATCACCGTAGGGAGAGCAACCCGATGCAACAAATGCAAGAGGCAAGAACACAAAAAGTGGTCAAGTCCTTCACTCCCAAATTCCAACCAAGCAACAAATGCTTTGGGGGGAATAAGAGAGGAAGAACAAAGGGGATGAACACAAAGCAACCCCAAAATCTAGATCCACTAGTTTCCCTCACTTAGAGGGGATTTTGATTGGTGGAATGGTATATCTAGATCTCCTCTCTTGAATCCCTAAGTTTGGACAAGAATCATTGTAGGGATTGAGAGGAATCAAGCTCACAAGGTTAGCAACAATGGAGGAGAGAGGAAAACAAGTGAGCAAGAACCAGCAACCAGGTTTTGGGGAAGAAGGAGGCTTTTTATAGCCTCCCCCCAAAACTAGCCGTTACAGCCTTTCCAGGCCGGAGACTCCGGTGTAAGTGGGTCGGAGACTCCAGCCTGGGCCGGACATTCCGGCCAGACTCCGGGTACTTCGGGTCATCGGGGCAGGCCGGATATTCCGGTCCAGAGGGGTGGAGACTCCGGCCAGGCCGGAGACTCCGGACAACCTCCGGGGGTGTTCCGGACCCCTATCCAGTACCGCACCACAAAAACGCAAACGAGCTGAGAAAACCTGGGGCCGGAGATTCTGGGTCCCTTGGGCCGGAGACTCCGGTGGGCCGGAGACTCCGATCCATCTCCGGGGTACCTCCGGACCCCAGTCCAGTACCGCACCACAAAAACTCATTCGACAGCGAAAATCCGGAGACCGGAGACTCCGGGTCCTTTGGGGCGGAGACTCCGGTGTGGACCGGAGACTCCAGACCATCTCCGGGGTAGATCAAACAGTAAAATCAGGACCCCATAACTTTTGTAAATGAACTCCGTTTTCGACAATCTTGGACTCGATGGAATCGTCACAACGAGCACAACAAGACTATGCAGAGAAACATCATAGTCCACCAAAATATTGTAAACACCAAAGGGAAAAGGACCAACCTCAAATTCGCAAATCGGAAAAACCTCCAATATCAAAAACACAAGAAGATATTCATGAAATCCGTTTTTGAAGAACTAGAGCTTGGTATGGAGATGAACATAAGCTCTAAATTCTCACATGGATAAAAGCCAAATAAGAACCAAAAAAGATGATTTCTTGGATGCAAAGGTTTGTGCTCTCTACGACGATACGATCACGATATTCGTTCGAGAGGCCCTCTTGATAGTACGGTTATCTATCCTATAATCCGGTCTCTCACTAAACAACATGAGACCGGTAAAATAGAAACCCTATCAAGATCATACCTTTGCCTTGCGTATTAATCCACTTGAGGTCGATGAAGACGATATTCATCTCCTCAAGACGCACCACCTTCCTCGATTGCGCTTCGGTGAAGATTCACATGTTGCTCCCCCATACACCAAGATGGGAGAAGCACCACATAGGCAAATCTTCACATGGCCTTTATCTTCAAATGGATTGCAAGCACCAAGCATATGACATCTTCTTGTTGATCATCTTGAACTTGCACCACACCACTTGACACCGTTCTTCATGAGCTACACGAGATCTTCCTTTTGATGCAAGCTCATGACAAGACACCTAACCCAACATAGAGATACAAAGCACATAGATCATGGGTTAGTTCACAAGGCTATATTGACGAGTGCTTACCTTACCATGAGATCACATGATCCCTCATGGTACATTACTAGCCTTGTGTGTTGATCAATTTGCACATAGCCTTGATCAACATATAATCTTCTTCTTCCCTTAGCCTTGATTCCAACAAATGGAGATCAAGCAAAGCATATGGACACAGCTACAAGTAGCTCAATAAAAATATTAGTCCATAGAGATTGTCATTAATTACCAAAACCATGCATGGGAGCAACCATGCACTTTCAATCTCCCCCATTTTGGTAATTGATGACAATCCCTTTTTAAGAGGGTTTATATAATGAATAAAGCATCCTTGCAAGACAAACGAGCAAGGATGCAAGCGCATTAAAGGCAAATGCAACAAAAGCATAAAACCCAAATTCCCTTAAACCCTCTAAACTTCTCCCCCATTGGCATCGATTGCCGAAATGGGAAGAAAAATTTAGAGAGCCGATATAATATGAGTTCCTCCATAAAGGTGATGACAATCCCTTTTAACGAAAAAATAGAGGAAATCAAACTATATTGAGGATCAAAAGATTGCAAAAAGGATGAAATCATTTTAAACATCTCCATAAAGGAGAAAATCAATCAAAAAGATCCAAAGCGAGAGTTATAAATAAAAACGGAGAAGCTCCCCAATGTTCATGCACTATGGAGAAGTGCACAAAAATGGCATCCTCGCTCCCCCCAAATCATCTAGAACACCCAATAAGTGCAATTGTGCATAATGCAAAAGCAAATCATAGCACTTTCACCAAAGATGTGGTTGAGCCATAAAAAGATTCCAATTTTCAAAAAATCAACATAAGATAGGCCCAACCGAGATAAAAGGATCTTTTAAAGAAAGATGTTCACAAGCTTAGGGATACCAATTGGAAACTAAAACCAATTGAAAGTGCCAAAAGCTAGTGAGATCATTTAGCCAATAAAATTCAACATGCTCACCATGGTAAGCATGAAGTCAAAAGATCCAACAAATACATGAGTGCAAAGATACCAATAAAAAATAAGACAAGCACTCATGAGACACATTTGGAGCCACCAAAGAATTATAGATGAAAACAAGATAGCTCAAAGGAATTAGGATACCAACTAAAAGGTGACCTCTCTCATATGTATAGGTTTCTAGGTAGACAAATCATTGAAGATATATATCCACAAAGAAACTTGCACATATGAGATGGTTGATAAATGAGAGAACAAGGTATCCAAAAGGAAGTCATAAATATACAAACGAGATTAT
Source organism: Puccinellia tenuiflora (assembly GCA_012064385.1). NCBI lineage: Eukaryota > Viridiplantae > Streptophyta > Magnoliopsida > Poales > Poaceae > Puccinellia > Puccinellia tenuiflora. Next base: position 653,353 of record QRDG01000595.1, on the reverse strand, counting down.
TGCATAAAAGCATAGCACAAAGCCCAAATTTATCTCATTGTATATAAATGAACTTCAAATATATCAAACGCATCACACATATCACTAAGGGAACAAGAGATAGTGGAGATGCTTTGAGTTAGGCAACAAGTATCACAAGGAAATAATATCAATTGAAGAAAAGGTTTTTACAAAATCAACACACATATCGCAAAGATATATTAAGTGAAGGAAAAGGCCAAAACCACAACAATTGCATATAAGAGATTTCATGCCAAGAGGCAACCTACACAACGTTGAAAACTAGAAAGTTATGCATGAGATGGATACCTTGTTACCGAGATGCATTGACGATGAAGATGATGAGAGTTGGTTTGTCATCAAAGCTTGATTCCGACAATCACATGGTGAGAACACCTTCCTTATGAATGAGGCAAGCACCCAATGCATCTCCATTGTACCTAAAACACAATTAGAGTACAAAATGGTTTCCAAACTCATTGGGTCCCATAGTAGTTAGATAAACTACAATATATAGGAAACACTCCACATAAATATGTGCATATAGATATGGAATTGAATTTCATGCACATCTTAGCCGATTTAGGATTCGGTGGAGTATCCCCTATATAATGGAACTAAAAAGACTAGCATGCCATATAATATATATGTTAGTAAATATGCATACATAGACTTACAAGAACCAAACAAGATACAATTCGGACAAAAACACCAAGTCAACGAAGAAGAGAGCACACCAAGGTGTGACACAAAGAGGTTGTCCAAATTATATCAAAATCCAAATCAACACATGATTGAGGAAAAATCAAATCAACAAATGATTGATTCCAAAACACATCAACACATGAAGTGTGATATCAAAAGGAATCAAATCAACACAACAAATGATCGATAAGACACCAATTGAAAGTAAGATACCAATTAAAACAAAAAATATCGACTAGGAGAAAAGATACCAAGAAGAGGATGATACTTGACCGAAATCAAGTAAAGTAAAATAAGGCAAAAAGGTATCAAGACTCCCACAATAAATATCAATTGGAACAAATATCTATGGACTAGATAGGTTAGTGTTCTAAATAAAAAGGAATGCTCCCCCAAGATTAATGCATTATCTTAGATATTTGCATTTGAATACAAAATGCACACACAAGGGATCATTACTCTCCATATTTTATCTATAACACTGAACACTACCGATTGAAAAAAATAGGATCTTACAAGAGGCAAAGAAGGCAATAAATAGGTCAAATTAAACGCAAGAGCCAATGTAAAGATGGTCTACAAAATCCACCACAATTACTAGTATCACTTGTCATGGACAGGGAGTATATAAAGATATTTCTCGGTGGTATATAGGAATGATGTTCAAGACCAACTCCACAACAAATAAGCATATGGCAAGAGATAAGAATTAAGACGCCATATTTTGAAAAAGGTTTGTTGGTAGTTTCAACTATTCGAACCAACCGGCAAAAGCCATGGTTAAAATAAGATGAAACAAATGGTTTCTCACATAATATATGGAAATGGATATTAGAGAAAAACCACACCAAGCAAACTCATGCAAACAAGAGCCAAAAGATAACCAAAAAAAGAAAAATGGGACTTGTTTGAGCCAACATGCCACATAGGAATTAGATAATGTACAATATCAAATCTAAGTGGCAAACCTCAAATGTCCACATTTTTATGGGATTGTAATATGCACATAGCTTATTACTCCCCCATAATGTGATAATTCATTTTATTTTTAAACAAGAGGCAAATAAAACCAACTAGAGAAATTAATGGATATTGTAGAATTTGAATTTCTCATGAATATGACATACCACATAGTAGCTAGATAATATGAAATATCAATACTAGGTGGTGTGCCTCATGTACACACATTTTTAGGTTTGTGAGGTGCACAAAGCACATCACTCCCCCAAAATGGGATAGTCCATTAATATCTAAAAAAGCCAAATGGAATCCACACAAGATTCAATAAAGCTCAACACACAAATTACACATACATGATATACAACTATCATACACAACCTTGAATAACAAGATAAGTAGGAAAGTAGCATATCACATACAAGCACATGCTAGGAACAAAACTAACACATGCAAGGGAGCAAGCAACTTTCAATGAATATGTGAATTAAATACAAGTTACCACAAGGAGGAAGCATTGGATATGAGATAGATATGTGAAAATCCAATTGATTTGGCTTGATGAATTAAAACCATGAAGATCCCTTAATTCTTCAAAAGTAGCCAAGTCACCAATGTCCTTCACAAACACCTATTGATCAAGTTGAAGCTTGTTAGTCCCCAACCAAGTTGGGTCCTAAGAGGTTAGTCACAATAGGCTTGGGAACCCAAATGGTGCTTTTCTTGCCACCACTTTGAGCTCCCACATACTTGGCATACACATTGCCACTTCTATCCTTCCCAAGAGAATAATCATCATCAATTATGATAGGGTTGGATGAGGTACCGTTAGTGCATGAAGAAGCAAGATGACCTTTGCCGCGGCAAAGGTAGCAACACCGACTCTTCTTCTTCTTAATGGGCTCCTCAACTTGAGGAGCATTGGCTTGAGTCCTCTTGGGAGGTGGCCTTTGTTCAACTCGTGGTTGAGCACGAGATTGAACAAGAGGCCGCTTCCCTAGTTGCTTCTCACTAAGAGGCTTCTTCTTCTTCATTGGGCAATCCCGAACGTGGTGCCCTTCAACCTTGCACTTGAAGCAAGTGATCTTGGCCGGATTCTTGCTTTGAACTTGGCCCTTCTTCTTGTTGAACTTGGACTTGTTCTTGTTGTTGGAGTTGAATCCAAGTCCACTCTTGTCATTTGGGGATTGTTGCACACTCAACATGTTGTCGAGTGCACTCTTCCCCTCATGACGCTTTTCCAAGCCTTTCTTCAAAGAAGTGGCTTGGGCCTTGAGCTCTCCTCTTTTCTCTACATGGTTAGTGACAACACAAGTACTAGAGGAGGTAGATGCATCATTGTTAGAGCAACAAGGCAAAGCAAGTAATTCATCACATGATGTAGCAACATTTTTAGTGGATGAACTACTAGGATATGGCAATATAGCATTTTTAGTTACGGTTGTGCTATTATCCACATGAGGCTCACTAGATGTTACCTTTGTAGTGATGGACTCATGAGCTAACTTAAGACAAGCATAGGATGCAAGAAGTTCATCATTAGAGCTAGATAGCTTTTCATGATTTTCTTCCAACTTCCCATAGGATGATAGAAGATCATCATTAGAGCTAGATAGCTTTTCATGACTTGCTTCCAACTTCTCATACTTGCTAGTTAGCAACTCAAGTTGAGCCCTTAGCTCAACATTCTCCTTCGACATAGATGCTTCACAAGAAATTGAGTTAGTAGCACAAGCATCATTGACATTAGGGATGGAAGAAGAAATCTTAGCAAGCTCTTCATTTAATCTAGCATTTTCATTTTTCGTGACCTTATATTTAGCAATGGCATGGTCACGTTCTTTAATAGCAATTATTTCATTATGAGACTCCTTGATAGAATCTAGTTTCTCCTCAAGAGAAGCATGAGTCTCTTGCTCTTCCTCAAGAGCATCTTCTAACGAAGCTTTCTCCATAGCATCATTTCTTTCGATCTTACCCTTCTATTCAAGGCTTGCTTCCAAGGCCTCAATAGTTTCCCCACACTCAATAAGAGTTCTCATGATTTCAAAGAGGTTAGCTTGGGAACTTTTATTGCTAGAAAGGGCTTTAAGAATCATTAGACCTTTATTTTGAAGCATAGCATTAGCCTTTTCCACATCATCTTCTTCATCATTATTATCATCATCATTATCATCATTATTATTATCATTGCTAGAAGAAGATTTAGCCATAAGGCAATAAGAGGTGGATGAAGATAAGCAATAAGATTTTGAACTACTTAAGTTCACATCTTGTTCCACAATTAGTTGGGTTTCCTCTACATTAATATTCATGCAAGAGTTAGAGGGAACACAAGCATTTTTATCATTGGAACAAGATAAAGTAAGCATATCATAGAGAGAATTATCCAAGGAAGTTTTAGATGATATGTAAGGACTATCAACACTAGCATGTAAATCATTTATAGTGCTATGTGTGTTTAGGTCCAAAGATGAATCATTGCAACTAGATAGAGATAAAAGATCATAAAAAATGAGCTCACTATCAATATTGCAAGATGAAAGGGCATGGTTGCCCCCATGTGTTGTTTTGGTAATTAATGACAATCTCTAGGGACTAATGTGTGCTTTGAGTTATATTTGCAGTGTTGGTCCATAAGGAATGCTTGGACTCCATATGTTGGAGTCAAGGCTAAAAGAAGAAGACTATATGTTGATCAAGGCTAAGTGCAAGTTGATCAACATACAAGATTAGGGCATGTGAAGAAGAAGATCATTTGTTGATCAAGATCCTATGTTGTCCATGGTGGATGGCGTCACGTGGTGATCATCAAGATAAAGGCCATGTGAAGATATGTCGAAGAATGTCTCTCCCATCTTGGTGTATGGGGGAGCAATATGCGTGTCTTCACCAAGCGGAGCAAAATCAAGAAAGGTGATCCACTTGAGAGTAGATCAAGATCGTCATCATCTAGCTCAAGTGGAATGCGCAAGGCAAAGGTATGATCTTGATAGGGTCTCTAGTTTATCGGTCTCGCGGTGTAGTTATGAGACCGGGTTTTAGGATAGGTAACCGTACTATCAAGAGGGGCTCTCAAGTGAGCTTTAGCGTATCGGTCGTAGAGAGCTCAAACCTTTGCATCCTTGGCATCATCTTTATTGGTTCCTATTTGGCTCTTATCGTGGTGTGGTATTGGTGCTTGTCGTGCTTGTCATGACAAGGCCAAGGTCACCGAAAACGGTTTTCATATGTGTTCCCTATTGAGTTTTCGGTGTCGGAGATTTTGTCGGTCCATCTATGCGGAAGGTTTCACTCTTCCGTTTATTAGCAAAATCTCCCTTACTTGGTTTCAATATTCTCACATGATATAGGGTAGCATTTGTCGTCCTCTTTCCAACAAAGTTGGTTTCACTTCATTCGGACTTCATTTGCAAAAGATATGGTTTTCCGGTTTTCAATAGAAAGGTTTTACCTTTCATATTTTGGTTTTACCATATCCTTTTGAACAATGATGTTTCTCTGCATAATCTTGTTGTGCTCGTTGTGACGATTCCAACGAGTCCAAGATTATCGAAAACGGAGTTCGTATGTGGAAGATATTGCATTTCCGGTTTGCAAGAAAGAGGTTTAATATTTCCTCATTTGTTATTATAATATATTGTTGGACTATGATGTTTTTATGCATAATCTTGTAGTACTTGTTGTGGTGATTCCAACGAGTCCAAGATTATCGAAAACGGAGTCCGGATACAAAAGTTATTGCATTTCCGGTACCGGACGTTTTCTAGGCAGAAAAAGAAAAGAAAAGAAAGAAAGGAAAAAAGGGGGGTGGGCTGCCCAGCATGGCCGGGGCATGGCCGGGGGCATGGCTGGGCCTTCTCTGTGGCCAGGCCGGCCATCATGGCCGGGCCAGGCCGGCCAGGCCGGCCTCCCCTTGGCTGCTGCGCGAAAATGGCCCCAACGGCCATATTTTGGAGCCACTACTTAAGGGGCTTCTTCCCCATCTTCACCCTCACCCTTTGGCACTCTTTGAGCAAGTTTTCCTCCACCATTGTTGACCTCTTAGAGCTTTGCTAACTCTCAATCCCTCCAATAGTTCTTGCTAGTTTTTGAGGGAAAAGAGAGAGGAGGTCTAGATCCACGTTTCCACCGATCGGTTTCTCCTCTAAGTGAGGGGAACACCTTGGATCTAGATCTTTGGAGTTTCTTTGTGTTTCTCCTTGTTCTTCCTCCCAAATCCCTCCCAAGCATTAGTTGCTTTGGTTGGATTTGGGTTGGAAGAACTTGTCCACTTAGTGTGTTCTTGCCATTGCATTAGTTGCATCGGTTTGAGTTCTCCACGGTGATTCGTGGAAAGTGAAGTTGAGAAGCTTGTTACTCTTGGGTACTTTGGTGCCCTAGAGCTTGTTCCTCTAGGGCACGTTGGTACCCTAGACGGTTTGATTTCTCGGAGTCTTGGTGGCTTACGGGATTTGTTGGGAGCCTCCAATTGTGGAGTGTGGCTCAACCTTGTTGCTTCGGAGCTTTGGTAGCTACGAAGATATTGCCGGGAGCCATCAATTGAGTTGTGGTGTGTGCCCCGGCCTTGGGCATCGAGTCTTGGCGGCTCGGTGCATTTGGTGAAGACCCTCCAACTTGTGGAGTGAGCTTCACCCTTGTAAAGGTTCTAGTTGTCAACCTCAACGGCAACATAGTGACAAGTGCCTCGCCACATTGGTGGTAAGACACAACGGAGATACGGTGTGCCATATCAAGGCTACTCGGTGTTTCACATTGGTGAACACCGCGCCGCTCCAACGGAGACTAGCTTCCATTGGGAAGTGAACTTCGGGATAAATCATCGTCTCCAAGTGCCTCGGTATTTCTATCCCGAGCTTCTTACTTATGCTATTTACTTTGTGATAGACATCTAGCTTAAAGTCATATATCTTGCTATCACCTAGTTGATTATATTGCTTAGCATAAGTGTTGGTGCACATAGGTGAACCTAGCTAGTTTAGGTTTTGGCTTGATAAATTAAACGTTAGTTTTATTCCGCATTTATTCAAGCCTTAACCGTAATAATTTTAAATCGCCTATTCACCCCCCCCCCCTCTAGGCGACATCCGTGTCCTTTCAATTGGTATCAGAGCCGGTTCTCTCTTTATAGGGCTTCACGGCCTAGAGAGTAAAGATGTCGTCTAGTGGTTTAGTGCACAATGCTTCTTTAATATTCGATGGCACTAATTATAATGATTGGAGAAATCGCATGCTAGATTATTTTCGGGACATTGATCCATATATAGAGCAAATTCTAGATATGGGTTTTTCTCCTCTAGAGGATGAGGAAAATTCTTATCTAGATGATGAAGCTTCTAATGTGATTTTCAAGTCTTTGAGTAATGCAGTTGCTTTGTCGATCTCTCCTTATCGGAATGGTCATGAGCTATGGACCAAGCTTCAAGACAATTATGGTGTGTCCATTGATAGTGAGAATGATTGTTCTCCCTCCATCTCCGGGCGTAATAAGTTCTCAACTTCTTCTACCTCATCTACATGTGGCAAGCCACAAAACAATGCAATGGTGAGTAGGGATAAATTTCGCAATAATGATAGTGAGCTTCCTTTAGATGATATTTCATCTCTATCTTATTGCAATGATTTATCTTTGGACTTAAACACATCTAGAACTATAAATGTTTCACATGCTTGTGTTGATAGTCCTTGCATATCTTCTAAATCGTTAAGTAGTGATGATCATGACAATAATAATGATGATGAAGAAGATGATGCTTACTTTAATAAGAAAGGTCTAATGGTTCTTAATGCTCTTTCAAATAATGAAAATGCTTGTGAGAACCTACATGAAATTATGAGCACCCTTATTGAGCGAGGGGTTACTATTGAAAATTTGGAAGCTCGTGAAAATGAAAGTCTTAGCCGCGAACGTAATTATGCGGACACAATTGCGGATCTTGAGCAAGCTCTTGAAGAAATCCAAACCACCAAGAAATCTCTTGAGGAGACCTTTACTCTAGAGTTATCTAAAGTAAATGAAACCCATGATAGAGCTCTCAAGGTGGCTAATGATTTTAAAATAAAAAATGATGAGCTTGTTGTTGAAATTGTTAGACTCCTTGAGGCTAATGTGAAATTTGAAAAGGATGCCAAGTCCTTGGAAGATTCTCTTGCACATCTCACTAAGTCTCATGATCAACTCCAAGCTCAATTACTAAAAGAGCTTCCTACTTGTTCTCCCATTGCTATTAATGTTGATGCTTGTGCTACTAACTCTATTTCTTGTGAAGCATCCATTTTAAAGGAGAATGTTGAGCTAAGGGCTCAACTTAAATTGCTAACTAGCAAATATGATATATTGGAAGAAAGCCATGAGAAGCTCTCGAGCTCTCATGAAGATCTTCTCGTATCTCATGATAAGATAAAGTTAGCTCATGAGGCTAATGCTACCAAGGTAATACCTAGTGAGCCTCATGTGGACAATGGCACAAATTCTACTAAAATTGTTACAATGCCATGTGCTAGTCCTTGTAATTCTTCATCACACACTAATGCTAAATCATATGTTGAATTACATTTTGTGCCTAGTTGCTCTAATAATGAAGCCTCAACTTCCACTAGTACTTGTGTAGCTACTAACCTTGTAGGGAAGACTAAAGAGCACAAGGCACAAGCCACTTCTTTGAAGAAAGATGTGGAGAAGCGTCATAAAGGGAAGGTCACATTTGACAACATGTTGAGTGTGCAAAAATCCCCCAATGACAAGAGTGGACTTGGATTCAACTCCAATATCAAGAACAAGTCCAAGAGTAGCAATAAGAAGGGCCAAGAACAAGTCAATCACACGGCCAAGATTGTATGCTTTAAGTGCAAAGTTGAAGGGCATCATGTTAGAGATTGCCCAATGAAGAAGAAGCCTCTTAGTGAGAAGCAATTAGGGAAGCGGCCTTTTGTTCAATCTCATGCTCAACCTCGGGTTGAACAAAGGCCACCTCCTAAGAAGACTCAAGTCATTGCTCCTCAAGTTAAGGAGCCTATTAAGAAGAAAGAAAAGAGTCGATATTGCTACTTATGCCGTGAGAAGGGTCACTTGGCTTCTTCATGCACAAACGGTACTCTATCCAACCCCATAATTATTGATGATGTTTATTCTCTTAGGAAGGATAGGGTTGGCAATGTGTTTGCCAAATATGTGGGAACTCAAAGTGGTGTCAAGAAAAGAACCATTTGGGTTGCCAAGCCTATTGTGACTAACCTCTTAGGACCCAACTTGGTTGGGGACCAACAAGCTCAAACTTGATCAATAGGTTGTGATGGAGGACATTGGAGACTTGGCTATCCTTGAAGAATTAAGGGATCTTCATGATTATTATTTCCACAAGCCAAGTCATTTGGATTATATTGTCATACCTCATATCCAATGCTCCTTCTTGCGGTAACTTATATTTAAATTATATATACATTGAAAGTTGCTTGCCCCCTAGCATGTGTTAGTTTTGTTCCTAGCATGTGCTTGTATATGTTGTGCTTATTACTTACCATTGAGAAATCAAGTTTGTGTATGTTAATGTGCGCTCCATATATGTGTAAACTTTGTTTTGAGTCCTTATTGGATCTTGTGTTGATTTCAATGGGCTCTTTTGAGAAATTAATGGACTATCCCATTTTGGGGGAGTGATATGCTTTGTGCACTTCACTAACCTAAAAAATGTGTATATATGAGTAACACCACCTAGTATTGATATATCAAGATTATCTAGTAACTATGTGGTGTGTCATGCTCATGAGAAATTCAAATTCTATAATGTCCATTATTTATCTCTATTTTGATTTTATTTGCCTCTTGTTAAGAAGAAATGAATTATCACATTGTGGGGGAGTAATAAGCTATGTGCATATTACAATCCTACAAAATGTGAACATTTGAGGTTTGCCACTTAGATTTGATATTGTAAATTATCTTATTCCTATGTGGCATATTAGCTCGAACAAGTTCCAATTTGCTTTCTAGCTATCTTTTGGCTCTTGTTTGTGTGAGTTTGCTTGGTGTGGTTGTGCTCTAATGTGCATCTCCATACATTAGTTGAGAAACCATTTGTTCCATATTATTCTAACCATGGCCTTGCCGGTTGGTTTGAATAGTTGGAACTACCAACAAACCTTATTCAAATATGGTGGTTTATTGCTTATCTTTTGCCATACGTTTTATCTTGTGAGGATATTCTTGGATACCTCTATCACCGGGAAAATAATTCCAAATGGTCATTGTCCTTGGACAATCCACATTTGTGTTTGTGGTAGAATATTTTTGATTATCCTTACATTGGCTTTGTTTTTATTTGTCCCATCTCTTGCCAAAATATTTATTTTGACTCCCATGGCCTTCCTTGCCTCTTGCTAGGATCCTAATCCTCAAATTGGTAGTGTTTAGTGTTGTAAATAAAATATGAAGAGTAATGATCCCTTGTGCGTGCATTTTGTATTCAAATGCAAATATCAAAAATTAATGCATGAATCTTGGGGGAGCATTCCTTTTATTTAGAACACTATCCTATCTATCATTATTTGATCCTTTCAATTGGCATTTGATTTCTATCATATGTGTTTATGGAAGACAAATCTTTTCTCTTGATGCTTTGTGCCATCATGAAAAGTGTAGAGGGTGTTTGGTTTATTTAGTGTAACCTTGCTCTCTCTTGGGAGTCTTGCATTCTCATCTCTTGTTTTATGTTTATCCTATAGAATGAGAAAACCCTTTGAGCATGACTCTTTCTTTCATCCTATATGCTCATTGGCCTTGCCTAGGTACCTTCAATTGGTATTAATTGGAATTTAATATCTCCTCCATAGATATTTGCTTCAATTGATATTTATTGTGAGAATTTTGATACCTTATTACTTTATTTTACTTTACTTGATTCCGGTCAAGTATTATCCTCCTCTTGGTATCTTGCCTCCTAGTTGGTATCTTATTTTTCAATTGGTGTCCTATCTCTCATGTGTTGTTTGATTTGATTCCTATTGATATCACACTTCATGTGTTGATGTGTTTTGGAATCAATCACATGTTGATTTGTTTCTTTCCTCAATCATGTGTTGATTTGGATTTTGATATAATTTGGACAACCTTTTTGTGTCACACTTTGGTGTGCTCTCTTCTTGGTTTACTTGGAGTTGTGTCCAAACCGTATCTCATTTGGTTCTTGTAAGTCCATGCATGTATATTTACTAATACATTTATTTTATGGCATGCTAGTCTTTCTTGATCCAATATATAGGGGATACTCCACCAAATCCTAAATTGGCTAAGATGTGCATGAAATTCAAGTTCATCTATATGCACATATTTATGTGGAGTGTTTCCTATGTATTGTAGTGTATCTAACTACTATGGAACCCAATGAGTTTGGGAACCATGTTGTACTTGAATTTTGTTTTAGGTACAATGGAGATGCATTGGATGCTTGCCTCATTCATAAGGAAGGTGTTCTCACCATGCGATTATTGGAGTCAAGCTTTGATGATAAACAAAAATTCTCATCTTCATCATCACCAATGCTATTTCGGTAACAAGTATCTATCCCATGCATATTTTTCTTGTATTCAACCTTGTGTAGGTTGCCCCTTGGCATGAAAACTTTAAATGTACAATTGTTATGGCATTGGCTCCTTCCTTCACTTGGTATATCTTTGTGATATTTGTGATGGAAGTGCAAAAATCCTTTTCTTCAATTGGTATTATTTCTTTGTGATACTTGTTGCCTATCTCAAAGCATCCTCACTATCTCTTGTTCCCTTAGTGATATGTGTGATGTCTTTGATATTTTTGAAGTTCATTTATATACAATGAGATAAATTTGAGCTATGTGCTATGCTTTTAAGCAATAATATCTTTTGTATATTCATGACTTCCCTTTTGGATACCATGGTTTCCACTTTATCAACCATCTCATATGTGCAAGTTTCTTTGTGGATGTATATCATCAATGATTTGTCTACTTAGAAACCTATACATATGAGAGAGGTCACCTTTTAGTTGGTATCCTAATTCTTTTGAGCTACCTTGCTTTTATCTATAATTCTTTGGTGGCTCCAATTTTGTCTCATGAGTGCTTGTCTCATTTTTTTATCGGTATCTTTGCACACTCATGTATTTGTGAGGATCTTTGTCTTCATGCTTACCTTGGTGAGCATGTTGATTTTTATCGGCTAAATTCTCTCACTATCTTTTGGAATCTTCAATTGGTTTTAGTTTCCAATTGGTACCCCTAAGCTTGTGAACATACCCCTTTAAAAAGATCTTCCTTTTATCTCGGTTGGGCCAATCCTATGTTGAATTTAAAAAAAAAATTGGTATCCTCGAGTTTGTGAACATATTCTTTTTGAAAAATCTTCTTTGTAAGTTATGTGTGTCAATGCTTGATATATAACTTATCTCCATTTGGTTAAGACTATGTGTCTTATCAAATTAATTGTCTTGTCACACACACATACTCTTGGTTGGGCCTTCATTAATAATTAGTATCTCCATATGGCTCAACCACATCTTTGGTGAAAGTGCTTTGTTTTGCTTTAATGGTTACATCCTTGCACTTTGTGAGTGTTCTAGATGATTATGGGGGAGTGAGGATTCCATATTTGTTCACTCCGCAATAGTGTATGAACATTGGGGAGCTTCTCTATTTTTTAGAATTCTCAGTTAGGATCTTCTTGATTGCTTTTCTCCTTTGTGGAGATGTTTAGAATGATTTCATCCTTTGCCATCTTTGGATCCTCAATATAGTTTGATTTCCTCTATTATTCATCAATGGATATGTGCATTTAATTTCACTCATATCTTGAGGAATGCATACTTGTGGAGGAACTCACATTATATTGGCCATCTAAAATTTTTCTTCCCATTTCGGCAATCGATGCCAATGGGGGAGAAGTTTTAGAGGGTTTAAGGGAATTTGGTCTTATGCTTTCGTTTGGTTCTTAAGCATTTGCCTCTCATGCTCATGCATCCTTGTCTTGCAAGGTTGCTTAATTCATTATATAAACCCTCTCAAAAGGGATTGTCATCAATTACCAAAATGGGGGAGATTGAAAGGGCATGGTTGCCCCCATGTGTTGTTTTGGTAATTAATGACAATCTCTAGGGACTAATGTGTGCTTTGAGTTATATTTGCAGTGTTGGTCCATAAGGAATGCTTGGACTCCATATGTTGGAGTCAAGGCTAAAAGAAGAAGACTATATGTTGATCAAGGCTAAGTGCAAGTTGATCAACATACAAGATTAGGGCATGTGAAGAAGAAGATCATTTGTTGATCAAGATCCTATGTTGTCCATGGTGGATGGCGTCACGTGGTGATCATCAAGATAAAGGCCATGTGAAGATATGTCGAAGAATGTCTCTCCCATCTTGGTGTATGGGGGAGCAATATGCGTGTCTTCACCAAGCGGAGCAAAATCAAGAAAGGTGATCCACTTGAGAGTAGATCAAGATCGTCATCATCTAGCTCAAGTGGAATGCGCAAGGCAAAGGTATGATCTTGATAGGGTCTCTAGTTTATCGGTCTCGCGGTGTAGTTATGAGACCGGGTTTTAGGATTGGTAACCGTACTATCAAGAGGGGCTCTCAAGTGAGCTTTAGCGTATCGGTCGTAGAGAGCTCAAACCTTTGCATCCTTGGCATCATCTTTATTGGTTCCTATTTGGCTCTTATCGTGGTGTGGTATTGGTGCTTGTCGTGCTTGTCATGACAAGGCCAAGGTCACCGAAAACGGTTTTCATATGTGTTCCCTATTGAGTTTTCGGTGTCGGAGATTTTGTCGGTCCATCTATGCGGAAGGTTTCACTCTTCCGTTTATTAGCAAAATCTCCCTTACTTGGTTTCAATATTCTCACATGATATAGGGTAGCATTTGTCGTCCTCTTTCCAACAAAGTTGGTTTCACTTCATTCGGACTTCATTTGCAAAAGATATGGTTTTCCGGTTTTCAATAGAAAGGTTTTACCTTTCATATTTTGGTTTTACCATATCCTTTTGAACAATGATGTTTCTCTGCATAATCTTGTTGTGCTCGTTGTGACGATTCCAACGAGTCCAAGATTATCGAAAACGGAGTTCGTATGTGGAAGATATTGCATTTCCGGTTTACAAGAAAGAGGTTTAATATTTCCTCATTTGTTATTATAATATATTGTTGGACTATGATGTTTTTATGCATAATCTTGTAGTACTTGTTGTGGTGATTCCAACGAGTCCAAGATTATTGAAAACGGAGTCCGGATACAAAAGTTATTGCATTTCCGGTACCGGACGTTTTCTAGGCAGAAAAAGAAAAGAAAAGAAAGAAAGGAAAAAAAGGGGGTGGGCTGCCCAGCATGGCCGGGGCATGGCCGGGGGCATGGCTGGGCCTTCTCTGTGGCCAGGCCGGCCTCCCCTTGGCTGCTGCACGAAAATGGCCCCAACGGCCATATTTTGGAGCCACTACTTAAGGGGCTTCTTCCCCATCTTCACCCTCACCCTTTGGCACTCTTTGAGCAAGTTTTCCTCCACCATTGTTGACCTCTTAGAGCTTTGCTAACTCTCAATCCCTCCAATAGTTCTTGCTAGTTTTTGAGGGAAAAGAGAGAGGAGGTCTAGATCCACGTTTCCACCGATCGGTTTCTCCTCTAAGTGAGGGGAACACCTTGGATCTAGATCTTTGGAGTTTCTTTGTGTTTCTCCTTGTTCTTCCTCCCAAATCCCTCCCAAGCATTAGTTGCTTTGGTTGGATTTGGGTTGGAAGAACTTGTCCACTTAGTGTGTTCTTGCCATTGCATTAGTTGCATCGGTTTGAGTTCTCCACGGTGATTCGTGGAAAGTGAAGTTGAGAAGCTTGTTACTCTTGGGTACTTTGGTGCCCTAGAGCTTGTTCCTCTAGGGCACGTTGGTACCCTAGACGGTTTGATTTCTCGGAGTCTTGGTGGCTTACGGGATTTGTTGGGAGCCTCCAATTGTGGAGTGTGGCTCAACCTTGTTGCTTCGGAGCTTTGGTAGCTACGAAGATATTGCCGGGAGCCATCAATTAAGTTGTGGTGTGTGCCCCGGCCTTGGGCATCGAGTCTTGGCGGCTCGGTGCATTTGGTGAAGACCCTCCAACTTGTGGAGTGAGCTTCACCCTTGTAAAGGTTCTAGTTGTCAACCTCAACGGCAACATAGTGACAAGTGCCTCGCCACATTGGTGGTAAGACACAACGGAGATACGGTGTGCCATATCAAGGCTACTCGGTGTTTCACATTGGTGAACACCGCGCCGCTCCAACGGAGACTAGCTTCCATTGGGAAGTGAACTTCGGGATAAATCATCGTCTCCAAGTGCCTCGGTATTTCTATCCCGAGCTTCTTACTTATGCTATTTACTTTGTGATAGACATCTAGCTTAAAGTCATATATCTTGCTATCACCTAGTTGATTATATTGCTTAGCATAAGTGTTGGTGCACATAGGTGAACCTAGCTAGTTTAGGTTTTGGCTTGATAAATTAAACGTTAGTTTTATTCCGCATTTATTCAAGCCTTAACCGTAATAATTTTAAATCGCCTATTCACCCCCCCCCCCCTCTAGGCGACATCCGTGTCCTTTCACAAGACCTATCACTACTCACCATTACATTGATTTGTGGTTTACCACATTTTGGTGAAGTAGACGAAGACGAGAGCTCGTCACGGCCGGAGGTGGAGGGAGAACAATTGAAAGAACGAGATGTCGCCTAGAGGGGGGGTGAATAGGCGACCAATTGAAAGAACGAGATGTCGCCTAGAGGGGGGGTGAATAGGCGCTTTAAAACTTTTACGCTTAGGGCTTGAATAAATGCGGAATAAAACTAACGTTTAATTTATCAAGCACAAGACCTAATATACTAGGTTCACCTATGTGCACCAACAACTTATGCTAGGCAAGTAAACAACAAGGATAGCAAGATATAGTACTTCAAGCTCGATGGCTATCACAAGGTAAATGCATAAGTAAAGGAGTTTGGTTATAGAGATAACCGACACAAGTGGAGGCGGAGGTTTGATTCCCATAGTTTCTTCCTAATGGAAGTACGTCTACGTTGGAGAGGTGTGGAGGCTCCTTGGCCCTCCTACAAGCACATCCGTGCTCACCCTATTCTCCGTGAGCTCCTCCCGTGGGGAATACCCGATGGGGGATTTGCTCATCCACTATGAGGTCGTCTTGAGGGCGTTGACCAAACCCATACAATGAGGTCTTCTTGAGGGCGTTGACCAAACCCGTACAATTTTCCCGAGCCTACCTCCACACAATAGGAGACTCCTGTAGCACCACAACCGTCTAGGGTGCACAATGCACCCAAGAGGCACAAGCTCTTGGGAGCCCTATGCACCCAAGAGTAACAAGCTTCGAACTTCAATCCCATGTATCACCGTGGGGAACTCAAACCGATGCACCAAATGCAATTGCAAGAACACACTAAGTGAACAAGTCCTCTTCGAAATCCAACCAAAGCAACTAATGCTAGGGAGGGATTTGAGAGGAAGAACAAAGGAGAAACACTAAGAACTCCAAAATCCAGATCTACTAGGTTCCCCTCACTTAGAGGAGGAATGGATTGGTGAAATGGTAGATCTAGATCTCCTCTCTTGTTTCCCTAAAGATGGGCAAGAATCATTGGAGGGAAGTGGAGGAAACAAGCTCTCAAGATGTGCAACAATGGAGGAGAGAGAGAGCAAAAGGTTGGAAAGAGTTGGACAACCATTGGGGAAGAAAGACCCTTAAATAGGTTGCCCCAAAAATCCATCCGTTGGGGGGCAGAAACCCGCAGGGGCGGTACTACCGCCAGTGCTGGCGGTACTGCCGCCCCCATGGGCTTCAGCCAGCCAACGGCTAGCAAAAGATCCCGCAGCAGCGGTACTGCCGCCAGAGGCGGCGGTACTACCGCTGGGGTGCAACAGAGGGTACAAATGGCGGCAGTGCTGGCGGCACTGCAAGCAGTGCTGCACAGCCCAGGAGAGGGCTCAAAGTCCCAGCAGCGGTACTACCGCCAGAGGCGGCGGTACTGCCGCTGAGGGCTAACAGAGCACCTCCCTGGCGGTAGTGCTGGCGACACTGCTGGCGGTGCTGCACAGCCCAGGAGAGGGCTCAAAGTCCTCAGGAGCGGTACTGCCGCTGAGGGCTAACAGAGCACCTCCCTGGAGGTAGTGCTAGCGGCACTGCTGGCGGTGCTGCACAGCCCAGGAGAGGGCTCAAGGTCCTCAGAGGCAGTACTACCGCCAGAGGCGGCGGTACTGCCGCTGAGGGCTAACAGAGCTCCTCCCAGGCGGTGGTGCTGGCGGCACTGCTGGCGGTACTGCCAGCGGTACTGCCGCCAGAGGCGGCGGTACTACCGCTGCACAGAGAAAAAGCAGTAAAAACCCTGAAACTGAATAACTTTTGCTAGGAAGCTCCGATCGAGGTGAATCCAATTTTGTTGGAAAGAGGACGACAAGAGCTACCCAACAAAAAGCAGAAATATTGAAACCAAGCAAGAGATATTTTGCTAATAAATGGAAGAGTGAAACCTTCCGCACGGATGGACCGGCAAAATCTCCAAAACCGAAAACGCAAGAGAAGATGCATACGAAAACCGTTTTCGGTGAACTTGGCCTTGTCATGACAAGCACGACAAGCACCAAGACCACACCACGATAAGACCCAAATAAGAACCAATAAAGATGATGCCAAGGATGTAAAGGTTTGAGCTCTCTATGACGATACGATCAAGATATTCGCTCGAGAGCCCCTCTTGATAGTACGGCTATCTATCCTATAACCCGGTCTCTCAACTAACATCATGAGACTGGTAAAATAGAAACCCTATCAAGATCATACCTTTGCCTTGCGCATAATCCACTTGAGCTAGATGATGACGATCTTTGTCTTCTCACGATGGACCACCTTTCTTGATTGCGCTCCGCTCGGTGAAGACTCGCAACGTGCTCCCCCATACACCAAGATGGGAGAGGCACCCTTAGACAAATCTTCACTTGGACTTTATCTTGATGACGATCACCACGTGACACCATCCTCCATGGGCAACATAGGATCTTCCTCTTGATTCATGCTCATGGAGAAACACCTTGGCCTTGATCAACAAATGATCTTTTCTTCTTTTAGCCTTGACTCCAACATATGGAGTTCAGAGCATGCTAAAGGACCAAACCTACAAGTATAGCTCAAAGCACACATTAGTCCTTAAGGATTTTCATTAATTACCAAAACCACACATGGGGGCAACCATGCACTTTCAGCAATCATCCTCAATAGAGTTGGACACTCCATATTTTTCTTGTAGCTTGGTCCAAAGCTCATGAACATCCCGGAGAGGCATGATTGACTCGAAAACTACAATACTCACAAATTTGCAAAACTCATTAGAAGCTAGAGCATCTAGATATAAGTTTTTCTCATCCTCTAAAGTCATACTTTCGTAATCCTTTGGAGGAGAAAAACCTATATCTAAGATACGCTCAATATTGGGGTCCAAGATCCGTAAGTGATTAAGCATATGAGTTTTCCAAACATTAAAATTTGTGCCATTAAATCTAAACAAGGAATTGTGCACTAAATCCCTAGACGACATCTTTACTCTCTAGGCGGTGAAGCCAAACAAGAGAGACGAGGCTCTGATACCAATTGAAAAAACAAACGATGTCCCTGATGTCGCCTAGAGGGGGGTGAATAGGCGATTAACACTTTTTCTATTTAGGGTCTTGATAATTGCGAAATAAAACTATCTGTTTAAATTAACAAGCCAACAATCTAATATACTAGGTTCACCTATGTGCACCAACAACTTATGCTAAGCAATTCAAGCAACAAGGTGATAGCAAGATATGAACTTCAAGCACGAAGGCTATCACAATGTAAATTGAATAAGTAAAGCTCGGGTATAGAAATAACCGAGGCACGAGGAGACGAGGATGTATTCCCGAGTTCCTCCTTATTAAGGGAGTACGTCTCATTGGAGAGGTGTGAGCTCGCCACAAGAGGCCTACTCAAGATGCCACAAAGGCCTCACCCTATTCTCCGATGAACCGCAACCAAGGGTTTGCTTCACCTTCCACTATCGGAATCCACCGAGGCGGATTCCGGAGCCCTTTTACAACTTGCCTGGGGCACACACCCACAACTCAATTGGGGGCTCCCAAACCTTGCCGAAGCTTCACAAGTCGAAGTCTTCACGGCACCACCACCGTCTAGGGTACACAATGTACCCAAGAGGCACAAAGCTCTTGGGAACACAATGCACCCAAGAGTAACAAGCTTCTCAACGTAGATCCTCACGTATCACCGTAGGGAGAGCAACCCGATGCAACAAATGCAAGAGGCAAGAACACACAAAGCGGTCAAGTCCTTCACTCCCAAATTCCAACCAAGCAACAAATGCTTTGGAGGGAATAAGAGAGGAAGAACAAAGGGGATGAACACAAAGCAACCCCAAAATCTAGATCCACTAGTTTCCCTCACTTAGAGGGGATTTTGATTGGTGGAATGGTATATCTAGATCTCCTCTCTTGAATCCCTAAGTTTGGACAAGAATCATTGGAGGGATTGAGAGGAATCAAGCTCACAAGGTTAGCAACAATGGAGGAGAGAGGAAAACAAGTGAGCAAGAACAAGCAACCAGGTTTTGGGGAAGAAGGAGCCTTTTTATAGCCTCCCCAAAAAACTAGCCGTTACAGCCTTTCCAGGCCGGAGACTTCGGCCTGGGCCGGACATTCCGGCCAGGCTCCGGGTACTTCGGGTCATCGGGGCAGGCCGGATATTCCGGTCCAGAGGGGCGGAGACTCCGGCCAGGCCGGAGACTCCGGACAACCTCCGGGGGTGTTCCGGACCCCTATCCAGTACCGCACCACAAAAACGCAAACGAGCTGAGAAAACCTGGGGCCGGAGACTCCGGTCCATCTCCGGGGTACCTCCGGACCCCAGTCCAGTACCGCACCACAAAAACTCATTCGGCAGCGAAAATCAGGAGACCGGAGACTCCGGGTCCTTTGGGGCGGAGACTCCGGTGTGGACCGGAGACTCCGGACCATCTCCGGGGTAGATCAAACCGTAAAATCAGAACCCCATAACTTTTGCAAATGAACTCCGTTTTCGACAATCTTGGACTCGATGGAATCGTCACAACGAGCACAACAAGACTATGCAGAAAAACATCATAGTCCACCAAAATATTGTAAACACCAAAGGGAAAAGGATCAACCTCAAATTCGCAAACCGGAAAAACCTCCAATATCAAAAACACAAGAAGATATTCACGAAATCCGTTTTTGAAGAACTAGAGCTTGGTATGGAGATGAACACAAGCTCTAAATTCTCACATGGATAAAAGCCAAATAAGAACCAAAAAAGATGATTGCATGGATGCAAAGGTTTGTGCTCTCTACGACGATACGATCACGATATTCGGTCGAGAGCTCCTCTTGATAGTACGATTATCTATCCTATAATCCGGTCTCTCACTAAACAACATGAGACCGGTAAAATAGAAACCCTATCAAGATCATACCTTTGCCTTGCGCATTAATCCACTTGAGGTCGATGAAAACGATCTTCATCTCCTCAAGACGCACCAACTTCCTCGATTGCGCTTCGGTGAAGATTCACATGTTGCTCCCCCATACACCAAGATGGGAGAAGCACCACATAGGCAAATCTTCACATGGCCTTTATCTTCAAATGGATGGCAAGCACCAAGCATATGGCATCTTCTTGTTGATCATCTTGAACTTGCACCACACCACTTGACACCGTCCTTCATGAGCTACATGAGATCTTCCTTTTGATGCAAGCTCATGACAAGACACCTAACCCAACACAGAGATACAAAGCACATAGATCATGAGTTAGTTCACAATGCTATATTGACGAGTGCTTACCATACCATGAGATCACATGATCCCTCATGGTACATTACTAGCCTTGTGTGTTGATCAATTTGCACATAGCCTTGATCAACATATAATCTTCTTCTTGCCTTAGCCTTGATTCCAACAAATGGAGATCAAGCAAAGCATATGGACACACCTATAAGTAGCTCAATACAAATATTAGTCCATAGAGATTGTCATTAATTACCAAAACCATGCATGGGAGCAACCATGCACTTTCAGGCGCACCGCTTGCAGCCGACAGTGAGAGGAGCAGGGGCACGCTGCCGGTGACAAATGATGGCGTGAGCGCCATGGAGCCCGGGCCTCATCGGAGCCGAGAAGAGATGAAGATGAAGGATCAAAAGGAGGGCTTGGTCAGTTGTTCGACAGCTCTTTTGTGTTGTACTAAGTCTAGACAATAATTTATTAAGAGTTTACCCACTTCTCTTTAGAGAAAATTTAGAACAATGACCTGCTATTCTTCATCTTATGAGACCGTAATTACAACCCATGTTTTTGCAAGTGTGGCATGATGTAGCATCTTAGCATCTGTATACAGGGAAGAACTGGAATGGAAAGAAAGGAATATGTTGCTTCCATTCAAGAAGATGTTTGGCGAAACACAGGTTGATTGTCTTGCGTAATTATCTGATTTAGTATACGACTTGCTATTAATACTGATAGAATATGTTTTACTCTATTTTGTGAACAGGTGGAAGGTGAAGCCGTTTTGCTTGAATCAGATGATGTGACTTCTGGTATAAGCAAGGAAACTGACATACTATTTAGTATCAGCAAGTTGGTCTTAGGTTCTTCATCTAAAAGCATATTTTGAAGGTATAATCTTATCAGGATGTACCCACATTAATCTTAAAAACTATTTAACCTACTGCATAAAAAACTTTTTGGGTGATGGCTAGCGCACTATGATGTGCCTTCTAAGTTGTAGATTAGTTTGAGCTTAGTTAGTGTTCATGAACTGAATTTGCTTCTGAATTTTGTTTCCTTTAGACATGCTGGAACCTGAAGTTTCTGCTTCTAACATCTTTCGTTTGAGCAACATTGTAAGCATGATTTTCCACTCTGTATTTGCATTTGTAGTGTTGTGAGACTCTTAAGGTTTGAATAATTGTTCTGTTGTCAAATATGATTGCTCTATTCCCAGATGTACTATCCGAGACATGGGGCATGATCATGTTATAAATAACAAGAAGAGCATGACTGTCAACATCATCTGCATTATAGAAACATGAATAGTGGCCTGAATTTTAAGATATTGTGAAAGAGGAGAGTTCGCCTATGAACTGTTTGCAAATCTGGACAAAACATTGTAACCAACCGATCTCAACACGCCTGGCCTGCTACTGCTAGCCACCCTTTTATTATGGGGCAGCGCTAGGCGTCCCCCGGGGGATCAGAGGTTTCCAGCCCCCGGGTCCCTGAGCAACACGTGTCCCCTTATTTGTTTTCAAATTCCGTAATTGCTACAATGGTGCAAATAATGGTCCGCAGTAGCAAAATTAATGTGCTATTGTAGCAAAAAAATGATTCGAAACATAAAATAAAATAAACCATCAGAAAGTGAACTCGCCGGAAACGTCACCGGACTCTGGCAACGTTGCCGGAGACTTTGTAGCACAAAAATATGCTAATGTAGCAAAGGTAGCAAAAAAAGTTACGCTAAATTTAGCATACCCGACTTTCCCAGAGACTCGCAGAGAGACCTCGTCGAAGAATTTCGTCGGAGACCTCTGAGCAAAAACTTTAGGCTATTGTAGCAAAAACAAACTAGAATTGTAGCATCATTGCAGCAACCTTTCCCCGGTGGATTAAAAACGTATAGAAAATCATTGTAGCAATTCGGAGACATCAATGTAGCAGACAAGAAAAGACTAGATAGCAAATCAGAAAAGAGTATGTAGCAAAATTAGCACCCACGGCCACGAAAAACAGCACTGCAGGATCCCATTGGTAGCAACGCCTTCTGCTGCTGGCGGCATTGCCGTCGACGGGTGGGAGCAACAACAGCATACTTCCGTAGCACCGCCGGCCACCGGCGCCGCCCACGGTTTGCAGCACCGCCACGCGCCACTGGTAGCAGCACCGGTCGCTGCTCGTAGCATCGCCTCCCACCGCTTGAAGCGGCGGCACCACCACTTACGGTAATCCTCTTGCTGTAAGTGTCGTGGATGGTGGTGCACGAATCGACATCAGGAAGGGAGAGGTCAACGCTCGACGACGCGGGAGCCTCTTGTGGTAAGGGGACCGGCGGCGTGCACGGCGGGAGGTCGGGGCAGGAGGTCCGCGGCGGGGGCCCTCGACCAGGACAGAGGTGGCGTGGGACCTCGCAGATCGGTGGTGGCGCCTCCATGAGCTTGATCTTGGTGATGTTTCCCGGCACGTAGAAGAAGTTGCCCTGCTCGAACTTCGGATCGCGGCGAAGGACGAGGAGCCGCCATGCTCGGGCTCGAGGTTGGGGCGCTTGGCGGAGGCCGGGGCGGCTCGATTTGGTGAAGAGGAGGCGCGCTCCGATGGAGGGGAGGGCCGCTTCAAGGAGATGTGGCCATGGCTGAGGAGGAGCAGGAGATGGAGGTGGATCGGCGTCGTGGCCTACGCCGAGCAAGACGCCATGGGCAGCGTGAGGATGAAGGCCATGGCTTCCAGCTCTCGTCTCTCTAGGGAAGGAACGGGGAAGAGATAAGGTTGGACTCGACCGGTGAAGAGATAAGGTTGGCTTCGCTGCATTTTTTCACTCGTACGCGGAGGACGCGTGTCACGCTAAGAAACCGGACGATGAGAGGCTCCGTGCCCCCGGAGGTACAGTACCGTTTCCCTTTATTATGTCAATTTGCTCCGTGTACCATTCGCGGCCACCGTGCAGATCTGCTCCGTGTCGCGATACCATCCTCACGACGTACGGTAGCCATTAACCCCTTACGTGGTCGTGCACCAGCCCCCTTGACGCCGCCGCTTCCCGGTCGCAGCCCCACACCGTCATCTCACCTGCTCCAACCTACCTACCACCTCACCGCCGGTCAGCGCGCCTCCGTGAACTCGTGAAGGTTAGGTTAGGTGTTCAGCCGGCAGCCGCCATGCCTGTCACCAACCATGGAGGCTTTTCCGATTTGACCACACCAACCCCAGCCTCGATCACAATATTATCCCGACGTGTTAAAATACAAGGTAGCGGGGCCCAATTCGGCAAGTTATAGTGTGTCCACGCCGATGATACCCACATGATGATTTACCAAACCAAAATCCCCAAACTCACCCGACACGCCCCCAGCTATAAAATCCCCACCGTTTCCTCTGCTTCCCATCAATCACAGTCTCCTCCTCCTCTGCAGCGCCAGCGAGCCTCCCCCAATCCCACAGCCACACAAGCCACCTACCACCACCACCTCGATCGATGGACGTCCTCCTCCTGGAGAAGGCCCTGCTGGGCCTCTTCGCGGCGGCGGTGCTGGCCATCGCCGTCGCGAAGCTCACCGGCAAGCGCTTCAAGCTGCCCCCCGGCCCCTCCGGCGCCCCCATCGTCGGCAACTGGCTCCAGGTCGGCGACGACCTCAACCACCGCAACCTCATGGGCTACGCCAAGCGGTTCGGCGAGGTGTTCCTCCTCCGCATGGGCATCCGCAACCTGGTGGTCGTCTCCAGCCCGGAGCTCGCCAAGGAGGTGCTCCACACCCAGGGCGTGGAGTTCGGCTCCCGCACACGCAACGTCGTCTTCGACATCTTCACGGGGAACGGCCAGGACATGGTGTTCACCGTCTACGGCGACCACTGGCGCAAGATGCGCCGGATCATGACCGTGCCCTTCTTCACCAGCAAGGTGGTGGCGCACAACCGGGTCGGGTGGGAGGAGGAGGCGAGGCTCGTCGTCGAGGACGTCAAGGCCAACCCGGCGGCCGCCACCGAGGGCGTGGTGATCCGGCGCAGGCTGCAGCTCATGATGTACAACGACATGTTCCGCATCATGTTCGACAGAAGGTTCGAGTCCGTCGACGACCCGCTCTTCAACAAGCTCAAGGCGTTCAACGCCGAGCGCAGCATCCTGTCGCAGAGCTTCGACTACAACTACGGCGACTTCATCCCCATCCTCCGCCCCTTCCTCCGCCGGTACCTCAACCGGTGCACCAACCTCAAGACCAAGAGGATGAAGCTCTTCGAGGACCACTTCGTCCAAGACAGAAAGTAAGCACTCCTACCATACTTACTAAGTACAGTACTACCGATCAATTACTAGACAGCAATTGGTACTCCTACTACTACAGAAAGTAGCTAGTAGGCTCATGACACATTTAGCAAGTACAGAAACCAGTTGGTACTACTACCAGTAGTGCTCGTGTTTGCAATTAATTCATGGTGGGGTGGGGGGTGGTAGTTGACCAGTTGCAATGCTTCGGTCGGTGAGAGCTGGATTGAAATTGAAAGAGAGAGTTTGGTAGGACTCTAGGAGTACGTGCACATGTTAGGTTGACGAATTGGCGGATGTGATCCAGATCTGCCCCACCTCGGACATGAGTCCAAACCAACGCAATAGGATGCGCAGCTCTAATAAGAAATTCAAGCATTTTTATATCAAGATTTGAGATTGCTGACATATAGAGAATGCATAGGATTGCTGACAGAGTAAGAAATCAAGTAGCAGACCTCTAGAGTTTGCAGTTTGTAGAGCAGGACGAGAGAGGGGAACTGCCCTTTTGTCGGTTGCAAACAATGCTAGCTTGGTGCGTACGGCTTGTGTTCTTTAAAAATCTTGCTTGGCGTAGCATGCAAAGTTTCATCATTAGGTGAAACCTCGCATCATGCGATGGACCAAGCTAGCTACAAGGCGTTTACTGATTGATTAATTAATCAATTTGCTTTTAGAATTGGTTGGAGTCCGACTCATTTCATTTATGTTACATCGACAGTGTAAAGTACGGTAGTAGTGCCGAAGTTTTGGATCTACTAGTAGTATTCTTCTCAGTGGAGCTGATGGGTCAATCATGATCCACGCCAACCCTAGAGCCAACACGGCCACATGTGCCTGCACTTTCACTGTATGGGAAGAGAAGTTCAGAAATTAATATGCATGTGTCTCCTGTATGATGAATGCAGGAAGGCGCTGGAGCAGACTGGTGAGATCAGGTGCGCCATGGACCACATCCTGGAGGCCGAAAGGAAGGGGGAGATCAACCACGACAACGTCCTTTACATCGTCGAGAACATCAACGTCGCAGGTAACTTCACCTCTAGTTTTGAAAAAGGAAAATGTTATTTTTCTTGATAATGAAACAAGCAGGGTATGTATGTTCTGCCCATGTTGAAAAAAAGAAGGTTTCTGAAGACAAGTAAGGCTTACTGTTTAAGCACGTAGTCAAATCATGTAGTGAGGTCGTCGTCATGCATGATGTCATCGTCGAGCACCATTTTCCTGTTAATATAAAAAGCAGCACGCGCGCACGCTAGGATTAGGAAGGATCCTAATTCAGAGCCGCCTGAACCTAACATTCTATTCCTAATTAAATCGAGAGTTGGCCGCCGAAAGCAATGTACACTACAGTACAAAGAGTATAGTGAAGTGAACCGTATAATAGATTAATACTATATGAATGAAATGGCAGCCACCACGTGATATGTCATGTTCTAGCTCTAATTTTTTTTAAAGATCGACGGTCCCTACTTAACTGTCGGTGCAGTAACAGTCGTGGACTTGTTTCTTGTCAGGATTTGCAAATGAAACGTGCAGTAATATAGTACATTCATCAAGTACAGCTAATTAAGCTAGTACAAATGTTCACTGACGACCTTTGATCAATTGTTTCTCTGCAGCCATCGAGACAACGCTGTGGTCGATCGAGTGGGGCATCGCGGAGCTGGTGAACCACCAGGACGTGCAGTCGAAGCTCCGCGACGAGATGGCCGCCGTGCTGGGCCCCAACGTGGCGGTGACGGAGCCGGACCTGGAGCGCCTCCCGTACCTGCAGTCCGTCGTGAAGGAGACCCTCCGCCTCCGCATGGCCATCCCGCTGCTGGTGCCGCACATGAACCTCAGCGACGCCAAGCTCGCCGGCTACGACATCCCCGCCGAGTCCAAGATCCTCGTCAACGCCTGGTTCCTCGCCAACGACCCCAAGCGGTGGGTGCGCGCCGACGAGTTCAGGCCCGAGCGGTTCCTCGAGGAGGAGAAGGCCGTCGAGGCCCACGGCAACGACTTCCGGTTCGTGCCCTTCGGCGTCGGCCGCCGGAGCTGCCCCGGGATCATCCTGGCCCTGCCCATCATCGGCATCACGCTCGGACGGCTCGTGCAGAACTTCAACCTGCTGCCGCCGCCGGGGCTCGACAAGATCGACACCACCGAGAAGCCCGGACAGTTCAGCAACCAGATCCTCAAGCACGCCACCGTCGTCTGCAAGCCGCTCCAGGCTTAGAATTTTCGGTCTGATGATCAGATGGAGAGGCTTCTGCACGCCTGTGTGTGCACGCTGGTGCGGGGAGATCGATATATGCATGTGGTTTGTATTTTGCTTCTTTTTTTGTGCTTTGTACTGTAGTAGTTTTGTTTTTGTTGGTGTTGGGCTATGTGTCCTCATGTGAGGCGTCATGTTGTAGATTTACTTTATGTTGGTCATACTGATGTAAAACTTCTTTACTGCAAAGTGAGACAATTACTCATCAGTTTACAAACTCCCATGGAAGTACTACAATGTTCCACTATTCTTGCTAATTTATGCACCGCAAAATTATACGGGAGAGTCACGTGCTACTCTGGCCCATTAGCAAAAACTTGACAACATGAATGCAATACTACCAAGTTTAGCTTTTTCATTTCAGATTTACAAATGGTCTAGAGAACCATCTGGAACTGGGCATCAAGAAATGTGGACATTCCAGACTAAAGAATACTGAAAATTGCACTAATACAGGTACAAGTTTCACAAGTATAAATCGATCACAAAGACATGTTGATGGTAAGGACCTATCATGGACAAACAGCTTCTACAGAAAAGTGGTGTGCATATATCTGCACATCAATCCAAGAAGTTCACCGGTTCAACCGTATCCTTCCTTCATCCTACTACTGCATCACCCGATCAAAGACATCTTTGCAAGCAAGCAAATATGACTCGAGCCCTAAATCTGGCAAGGAGCTCCCCATGTCACTCCCTACGAGGCGCTTTGTCGAATTTTCCCAGATAGACTTCCACGTTCTTCCTCGTTTTAGGAAGCCAATTACATGGAAGCCTTTGCTGCGTCACTGACCATACGAGTAAGGTCTTGGACAACTTCAGACATTGGTGGCCTGAATTCTGGCTCATACTGCGGACAAAAGTTTCAGGTAAGCCGCACAGCACATCTTGGTTGTAATCTGATGATCTCAGATAAAAGATCAAGCATATTACCTGAATACAGCGGCTAATAACATCAGCAAAACGTGACAGAGCCTTCTCAGAACATTGTCCTCGAATAAAAGGATCTACCATCTTTGATATGGCATCAATATCATAAAGCTGAGAAGTGGCCCATCGCACCAGATGTTGCTCGGCACGTGGACGGGAACTGTCATACCATTGCATGGGGAAAATAGTAAGTTAGGTCAGGAATTCATTCGCAAGCAAAATAAACATGCTTGATGAGTATCAAAAGTAACTGGAGTGGGGATTGCTTACCTGTCGTAAGGTTCACGTCCTGTAAGAAGTTCCAACATAACGACCCCAAAACTGTAAACATCACTTCGATCACTGAATGATCTGGATTCGTGCACTTCAGGGGCTTCATAATGGAACAAGGCACGCAAACTGCCAGACAACTGACATCCAAAAGAGTACAAGAGTTATGAATGAGTAAATAGTAACAACAAGATCTTCTGTCTCATCTTTCACAAATATTTAGGTCTCTATC
The DNA here is from genome assembly GCA_012064385.1 of Puccinellia tenuiflora. NCBI lineage: Eukaryota > Viridiplantae > Streptophyta > Magnoliopsida > Poales > Poaceae > Puccinellia > Puccinellia tenuiflora. The sequence continues at coordinate 624,918 of QRDG01000595.1, read as the reverse complement.
GTTTCTATGTAGTGAAAATGCTTGCCAGTTTAATAGTCTTCCTAAATCCTACATTTGGCCGAGAAATGTCTCCCCCCCACACACACTCCAAAATGCATTATTACTAAATAATGTCTTAAGTCACTGACACACAATTCTAAGCAAGATAACTGGAGTTCTAGAGAAATTCCTCTGACATTGAATTGTTATTATAGTTTTTCGTTGCTCCTTTTTTATTAACGTAATGCAAATGTAATCTGCAATTATTTATGGTCCTTTGGGAGCATCAACAATCCACAGTGAACTTTACCTGTAACCTTCTGACTTAATATGCCGCTGTTAGACAAATTTGCATTAGCATATGTTAGAGCTTTGTAGTTTCTACTACAATCAAACAGCGAAAAACAAAAGACAAAACGTGCAGAGAAGAGCAGCAATCAAAGGTTGTAATGGCACAAGTAACATAGAGACACCAAATCTCTTAGATGCGTAGACAGCCTAAAATAATCAACATACATGTATTGCATCTAGATTTCCTAAAGAGCAAAACCCTTCTTTTCTTTATTAATACCCCAAAGTATTACTAGAATGTAACCAATGTCAACTTTCCAGAGATATTGCTCTAGCGTATAATGGTGACTGACAGTACCTGAAGATCTCAAAACACCTCAAGAGTTCTGCAAAAATGTAACGCTCAACTAATTTCATTGTTATTTACCTGAGACAGCAAAGCAAGGCCACACTCGGAAATTTGAACTGCCAATGTGCTATTAAGAAGAATAATTGATGGTTCAAAATTTTGATGTACAAGCGGTGGTTGACAGCCCTCATGAAGATATCTGCAAATCAAGATATAACCATTATTTTTAGAAGTCATATTTAAACTTCACATGACTGGGAAAATTTAGAGTAAGTATTTCTGCTTACTGTAATGCCTTTGCTGCTTCCACAGCAACTTGGAGACGGGCATTCCATGACAATGCGTTGCTGGGTTCATCAACATAATGGAGTTCATCATGTAGAGTCATCTTACTACAATGCTCATAGACAAGTAGCCTCTGCTCGAACTCCGCACAGTATCCCACAAGCTGAAGTATGTTAGGATGACTTAGATTTGAAATTTTTACAACTAGCTCTAGAAATACATCTACTGGTACTCTTGAGTTATCAACGTCGATCTTCAAAACTTCTACAATCTGCAAACCAAGTCAATATCGTAAGTTTACAACTGGCAAATGCAATCTTACTAAAGCAACAATCTGAATGGTTTTAATATACAGTTTGTACCTCTCCATCAGGAAGCTCCGCCAGATATACTCTACCAAACCTGCTATCTCTTATTAAATTTTCTTCACTGAAACTGTTGGTATATTGTTGAAGGGATGCAACAGAAAAAGACTTCACAGTAGTTTTTAGATCTATCTTCCCGAGTGAAGGAACTCTCCCCCTTTTAGTACGCACACTGGGACTGACGATGGGTTTTTCAGTACGCGGCGCAACAGATTGTGGAAAATGCAGTGGTTCTTCCACAAAATCATCAGGTTTTTCCACATCAATAACATGCTCCTTTTGTTTCTTCGTGATCACCCCAGGAGTGGCTACCATGTCAACAATTTTGGTTAACTTTCCTATACACAAATCTCTAATATATAGCATTTTATCTAGTTCTCATTTACCTCTCATTGGCGAATATATTGTAGCCTCCTTTGCATTATGAACAACATTTGGGGCTGTTACATGCAACCTTCATATGTCAGTCAATCAGAACACAAGGATTGGCCAGCTGCCATTCAGCCATGCCAATTTCTGTTTTAAATATTCTAAAGTTGCTGCATCTCACCTTTTATCAATGGATTGACTTTCGGCTCCTTCGGATTAGAAACCACGTTTGAAGCTGTTGCCAAAAACATCCACAGGTCAAATTCATAGAGGGGGGAGGGATAGTAAGACATTATCAATATTTCCTTTCTTTGACAAGAAATAAGAATTAGGACCTTTCGCGGCAGCATTCGTAGGTTTTACCGAATGTTCCTTTATTTCTGGTACTTCCTTGATTTTAGGTTCTCCAAGCCTCTGAGGTTCCCTTCGTATATGACTTTTTGTATATACGTCATTCTTTGACTTCCTTTCTTTATACTTGGATAAACAAAACATTACCATTAACACAACAGCCACCGCTGATACCACCCCAACAACAATGTATCCAACGGATTTGACTGTCCAAAAAGTATGTTTCCCTGATGCTGGAGAATTTCCATTTGTCACATCAGAAGACTTTGTAGGTTCTTTTGAGGGGACACGCCCTGTTGAAGGTGATAGTGATGGTGATGGCGCTGGTGCAGCAGGCAGTGGAGATGGAGCTATGCTAGTATTAAATGGGTTACCATCCATCCTGTGTAACATAAACACAATTACTCATGAAGTTGTTAAATTCCTAGTATGAATAAAGGAAAGAAAGTCTTGTCTTCCAACATGTTTGTAATGTTCCAATTAGGGGCATATAAATAACCAAGACCAACATCCCAATAAAGGAGGAGTGCCTTACTGAAAGTTTTGAATGTTATTTAACTTCGGAGGCACGGGGCCAGAGAACAGATTATTTTGTATATTCCTGTTGAATGCAAAACAGTTACCATGGAGAAAGGAGTAATCTGCAAAACCATGAAATAGCAATTATTTTGTTCTTTTGATAAAACAAAAGTTTAGTGGTCATACAAATCTTGGAGAGGGAGATCTTGCAACACATTCAGGGTCCCGGATATTTGATTGTTCTGAATATGCCTGTACCAATAGCAGAATTTTAAGTACTTGTCACTACCGCATTTTATTCAATTAAGCAATGAATAGGCATCGATACTCACAGGCTAGTCAATGCTGTTAAGTTTCCCACTGAAGGCGGTAACTGGCCGGTCAAGTTGTTAGCAGAAAAATCTCTAGTGAAGAAGGTTGAATGAGAATTGTCATTGTTACTAAACTTCAGATAGCAATTAGTGCTAGCATGTAAAAACCATAAGATAAGTCAACATCTTTCTTACAAATTTGCAAGTGGGGTGAGTGCTGCAAATACATCTGGTATCTCCCCAATCAATTGATTGTTGTTGAGGTAACTGCAAAGCAAGATCACAAGGAGGGACAGTTGAGAAACTAACTGGGGAAGTCCTAACTTTCTGAGAACTGGTGGCCAAGTATTGGTACTAGTATACTTACATGTCTGTCGCCAGTGTAAGTGTTGACAATGCCATTGGAATGTTACCAGTTAGCTGGTTTGCTGATAGGTTACTGCGATTGAGAAAGGAAGGCTTAGTGAAGAAATAGCTAAAACAAGTGGAACGAAAGAGCAACAGAATGCTGAAATGCACATACAATTTCTGCACTGTGACAGGTAGATTGTCTGGTATGGTTCCACCAATATTGTTATTGCTCAGGTCTCTGCATAAACAAAGAAGTGTTAAGCCGCAGCATGATGTCAATTTAGGACCAAATCAAGTGGCAAGACCATAGTCCACATGATCAACTTACAAGGTAATTAGCGATGTGAAATTCGCCAACGTGTTACCCAGCTGTCCACCCAAACTCATACCATTGAGAATTCTACACAGAAACACGACACATTGGTATGACCAAATGAAGAAGTCGCTGAATGAAAGAAAAGGCAGCAATATATAACAATTAATCGTACATGGTGGTAATATTCGACGCGGCACAGCCGACGCCCTGCCAGTTTTCAAGGCAGGGGTCGCCGCCGTTATTAATCCATCCAGGCACCGATGGGGATGCAAGTGCAGTGTACAAGCCATTGATCGCAAACACTGTTAAACAGATTAAAAAAGACAACATATTCTCATTACCCCCGCAGCACGAGTAAACAGAGCAGTTTGTACTGTCAGCAGAACATGAATACTATGGAACTCCTGGATGACAGTAGTATCAAGAAGGATAGTATACAGTACCATCTTGCTCATAGGTGTAGGTCTGGGAGAGTGGCAGCGCCGAGAGGAGCAGCAAAACGGCGGCGCGAGCAACCAGGGGCAGCAGCGGCGCCGCGCGCATCGAGCGTAGGGAGCGTCTCATCACCGCACGCACATCCATGGACAGTGCTCGGCCGCGGGCATCACCTGACCTGAAAAAAGACAAATTTCCTCAACTGCGGGCTTTGATCTTCAGATGAACGATGGATATACGAGTCTGGCCTCGGGGGCCAGGCCAAGAGGAGGGGAGACACAGATAAAGCAGCAACAAAACGCACAAGAGGAGAGTCACGCAATGCCGATGAGCGATTATATTCTTGTAACCGAAAACGGGTCCGAAAATTCGGCGAGAAACCCACCACCCCTCGTCCCCGAAAGAAATTCACCCAGCATACCAAGAACCTCTTTTTCCCCAAGAGAGAAACAGAGCACAGAACCGATGTGAAGAGAAGATGCGTCCGATACCTGCAGATTCTCGCTTTATGGAGCCGCCCGCCACCGAAAGCTACGACGAGCAGCGACCAGCGAGTAGCGTGCTCCTCCCCCGGCTTTCCCGGGACTCTATCTCTCACTCTCGGGACGCGTTTAAAACTCCCTCTGCCTGCCGAGCTCGGAAAGCCTTGGCCGCTAAGGATTTCGCTCGGTGCGGGGGGAGAAGGATGGCTGGCCACGAGAGGGAGAAAGAGGAAAGAGTCGATGTGGATAGATCTACCGCTGCTGGAAATCCACCGCGGAAAAGGGGATTGGGGGCTGGAGGCGGACGGCGGCAAGCGGCGGATTAGAGGAGCGTCTGTGCTGTGCGCGAGCAGCTAGCTGCCTGGGACAGACAGGCACGGAGGAATGAGCAAAAGGACAAGCGCACCCAGCACCTTGGTTTAAACTTATACACTACCACCACCAGTAGGGATGTGCAGTGATTGTGATTGTGACGGCAGCTCCTTGTTTACTTTTTAATTATAATAAACACATGGTGGAAATACTGTTGTAAAATAGCATGAGGGAACCAGAAATGAAAAGGTAGGGCTGTGGTTCAGTCTTTGGGCATATAGCATCCGGTGCTCCTTTGCATTTGCTCGTTTTATAACATACAAAATGTTATGGTCAAGACATATGTGAGATTAGGGGATCCATTATAAAGAATTCAGATCCAATTTTAAAAACCTAGCAGATAAGGCTATTCGATTCTGAAGTGGCAGTCAGATGCAGTGTATGGATGCTTTAACGTGGACCATGGACTAAGTACAGACCGAAACCGAAATGAAAGAACAAACACATTGAAACACATTTAGATACATACTATTCTGAAAAGACTAAAACATCTTATAATTTGGAACAGAGGGCGTAGCAAATAGCATATGGACATGGATTATCTGAAGGTTAATAAGGATATTCTGGATATTTCAAACTAAATTATTAAATTCTCGAGTCAAAAGTCAAGCCCAATCTAGCCCAAATAATAGTTATTGAGTTACTGAGTTTATTTGTCGAGCATGTCCAACTCAGAATTCTAGTGTAAATAATGTCACCAAATGACTTTTCTAATACGGAAAGGTTAAATCTTCCTAAGCCCAGCTAGAAATATAATTCACCGCCTATCAGAGTATCAATCCGACCATATTTATTTTCGATCCGGGTCTTCTCCATTTCATATTCAAATTTATGGTCTAATATATCCGCATATGAATTCACAACCAGACATTATCCGATCGCTCCGAATCCGAGAGAAAACTATGGTAGAACCAAAATCGGATCCGTTTACACCCCTACGAGATATTTGGAAGCTAGGTTCATATGGATAGTGTTTTTTTCTTTTACTAAGATCAGTAACAGCCCAGATTTGGTACCCTAAAATACGGGCCAAATTTTCACTTTTTGTGTTGCATTGCATCATGGCATACATAATTAAAATTGCTAATATGGAAATAAAAGCAACACCTAGAAATTAAAAACAAAGGGAGCAAACCCGTCCCAGATTTTTCCAAACTAAAGGCTTTGCCAAAATGAACAAATCAAATTAACTTGAACTTCCAAATTGTTCAGGAAGTTTCAATCACCCAATTATAATTATTTGGCAAGGGCAAATTCTTAACAAGCAGTTAAATAAAAATTGAGAATTCATCGTGGTTCAATTCCATTTATAATTTGGAGCCAAGTTGAATTTCCCCAAGTTTCACAATAAAGTTATGGGGTGCTTCATTATTATAAAATGAGCACCCATAAGTATTTTTGCTGTTTTTGGAAATATACAATTGCTCCAAATAAATACCTTTTTGCTTTTAGCCAAAATGACTGTATTGAAAACCTGTGAACAAGTGTGGCTCAAACCTTTTATTTTGGCACCAAACTTTTTGTGGAGCATCTAAAGGACAAGGGAAGGCCACATGAAATTTTGTGGATTTTTACAAAATACTGAAGCACCTCTTTTAAATCGAGAAAGCTGCTGGAGGGACCTCTTTGCAATTAAAGTCTTTGGGCTGGGGGGGTTTTGGTGAAGAACATTTCTTCTCCACACTGTCGCCACAGGGGCCAGGGCCAGTGCCCATGCCGCCGCGCCATGCCGTCGTCCGCACCATGCCGTGGCCCCGGATGGTCAAGGAGCTACATCGACGCCGCCACCTGCTCCCCTTACTCCCCTCTCTCCATTCCCCCCCTTGATTCCCGGATCGAGGCCACCATTTCCTCTCCCGAGCTCCTCCGTTTTCCGCCGCCGGTGTCGAGCACGCCGCCGTCGTCTCGGCCCTCCCCGCGCGGATCGAAGACCACCTGAAGCATCACCTCGTCGGTGTTCCCCTTCTGGAGCAAGGAATCGAGCCGAGTCGCCTCGTCCCCGACGAAATCGTCCCCGGCATCATCTACCTCGGCCGTCGCCGCCGGCCACGATTCCGGCGTCCTCCGTCCTCCCCGAGTAAATCGACGAGGGGGAGTCGCTCCGCCGTGACCTTCTCTCCCTCCCCGCACCAGGAATTGGGCCAGGATCGTTCGAATCGACGCCGGCCCTCCCTTCTTCTTCCGCATCGGCCGGTGGCTGTCGAGGACGCGTTCGTCACCATCCGCTCCTTTCCGCCGTCGCCAAGGACACACACGCAACCAAGGGTGAGCCCCGCGTCTTTTTGGCTCTCTCCTGTTCCCCAGTTCCCTCTCCCGCCGTCGATCGACGCCGGTCGCCGCCGGTTCCTCACCGCCATCTCGCCCGGCCGTGCTCCCGGCCTGACCGGCCTTGAGGCCGCCCGGCTCGGGCCAGTGGCCGGCCAGAGCGCCCGGCCTGGGCCGGCCCAGTGGCCGGGGCCTCTCGGGATGTGGCCCGGCCAATATGGCCGGCCTGCACCCGGCCTGGCCGGCCTGCCAGGGTTTTGTATGCCTTTTCTTTTATATTTAAAGCTGATTTAGAAACTGTAATATCTTTTCGAATATTGCATCAAAAATTGCAAACCAAATATCAAAATGTTCAGCAAAACAAACCCTATGTTATAGAATCATGGTAACAGTCTTTTGGAATCCTAATCTTGCTGATTATGTGTAAATTCCTAAAATGGTAAAAATGAGACCTAATTGGGAAAAATCATATTCCGATAATTATTGTTCCAAAATTTATGAATTAAATATCAAAGTGATCAACTTGTCAAATTCTACTCAACCATGCTGATATCATGTCATGATCACAAACTTTTATTTGATGTTATACATAATTTGATTAAAGGAATTAAATTCAATTATCTAAATAAATTGTCATTTATTCCTCGGTGCTCTGAAAATTACAAATAAAGTACCAAATTGATCGCAATGACAAATCCTATCCATTCATGTCATGTTCATGCATATTTGAGCCACTTCCATAATAATTTGATAATTTATGAAGAATGTGGTCACTAAGATAATTATGGGGTTGGTTCCAAATAATCGCACTAATTATTTGGCCCCTCATTTAAATTTGCTTTTAATTTATATAATGTTATCTTTGCATCAACTGGACATGTCATCATGTGTTTGCGCATTGCATCTTGTGTTCGTGTGATTTATGTGTGTTTCGTATTTCTTTTGGGTATCGATAGATTCCGAAGTCGAGGGTCTCTCCACTTACCCCGACGAGCCGTACTTCGCGCCCGGGCAGCAAGGCAAGAGATAACCTAACCTTCTTGGCATCTAGCATCCTATGTTTTATCAAATTAATTTATCCACCATAATATTGCATGCGGTTCAAATGTCTATTTGGTAATTATTAGAATCCTATGATTGCATGTATTTCCCCGAGCCAATCACATGTATCCCTACCTATGAACCTTAGTGTTGAAGTGTTGGCCGAGATAAATATAGACTTGTCGTATCCATATGCTTAGCCATGCTTAGAAATGCTTAGTGAAATGTTAGTGATGTCCGTTGTTGAATTCCATATGTATTTGATGATAATGGAATGATTCGGGCATGATGGATAAATGTGATGCTTAATTAAAATGCTAAGACGGCTTGGGTGAGTTGCCATCGGGGATGGTGTTTTGCCTCACTCTAGCCCCTAGGTGCGAGTTCTTTACCTCTTGAACCAAGACGAGCGTGCTGCCATTGGTGGGTGTATGGGCGCCTTACTGACCGAATAACTTGTGCGGGCGTATCCAAGGGTCCTCTAGTTCGGTTTTCCATTTGCGTGTGAGTGGAAAAGATGATGTTGATGAGGATTTGTGTTTAGGACGTGGCGATGGGGCAGGGGCTGGGGCTGGGTAAACTTGCCCTGTGGCCACAGATGACTCTTGGATAGTCTCACGCGAGGTAAAGGTTTAACCGCGCCTGCTTGCCGGCCTTCCCCGGAAGAGGGCCAACTAGGTGAGCCGGACGGTACCAATGGATAAGGAGCTGGGATTCCCTCGGAACCTGGTGACTTCAAATAGTACACCCCTGCAGGGTTAAATCTTTTCGAAAAGCCGTGTCCGCGGTTATGGACGACTTGGGAATGGACGATAAGATCATAGAGAACATTAACCTAATTGATATGGCAGCTAGAGGTTGCATAACAAACATGTGGTAAAGGTTCACTTCCTCGAGGGTGAGTCGAGGGAGTGCCTTTGTGTGAGATGAGTGGTGATGGTTGTGAGTAGGTTCGTCGAGAACCGAAGGTGATAATGATACTCTCTTACCCCTTTATAAAAATACTCTGAGTAGACGAATGCCATGGGTCAATGATATTTCTGTTTATGAAACTTAGCTTTATGCAAAAGAAATACATATAAAGCTTTAGAGCCTCCGTCAGTCATTGGGCCTATATCGCCCTACTAAACTTGCGAGTACATCGTACTCAGTCTCTCTTTGCTGCCTCTATGATTTTGTATTTCAGAGGAGGACGACACCGAGCGACTAGGTGGTTTCTTCGTTGACGTCGACTACTAGTCTGGGGTTCCCAGGTGGCAGCTTGGGACCGTGGAACAAGCTGGCTGGGGATGATGTTTATTTGTAGGCCTCTTAGGCCATATATTTGCTTCTTGTTGTTAGACAACACTACCCGCTTCCGCTTGTTGAATTGTTGGATCTGTGATCCTTTTGCTTGTAATATTTGTATTCTTCTCGTTATATGAGTTGCTATATAAATGTTTTGTGTCGTAGAGTCATGCTTTGTGCCAGTTCTGTTCCACCAGTCTCGATCTTTGTTTTATACATTGATGGTTGTGTGGAATACATAGCCTCTCTGTATAATTCCGGGGTCGGGGCGTTACAATGTGCTACGTTGTTAAACATCATCCTTTTGTGCTCGAGAAATTTGAGCTACGAAGTTGATATAAAGGCATTTCTCTACATTGAGTGAGATGTCAAGTGCAATAACTTGATCGACCGAAGCAAAGGCCATGATCACCGTGCATGTCATGGTATCTAGGTGAAATGTGAATGAAAATTTAGAGAAAGAAACTTTACTAACTCACGAAAATTATGAAGTTTTCATTTACAGTTATTAAGTTGCGATGTGATAAACTTATTTCTTTATTTAACGTGAAAGACGACTGTAAGAAGATCCGGTTAAAGAAACGGCAAAAAAAAATAATATAAAATGTGATTATACAAAAAAAATATTATCTTAGGGAAACAACCAAAACTATCCTAGTACCACCGGAGACGAAATTACTGACTAAATTATTAGATGACTGCAAGAAGAACCGGTTAAAGAAGCGGCAAAAAAAGTGATTATACAACAAAAAAAATTATCTTGGGGAAAACAATCAAAACTATCCTAGTACCACGGGAGACGAAATTACTCGCTAAATTATTAGAGAATACTAGGATCAATTCCGACCTATAGACAAAAGAACCCTTATTCCTCGTGCTAAATATTGTGCGAACACAGACGTATCATTCACAATGAGTACTATGGGATAAGTACCATACCGTTTTGTAACTCAAATAGGTTCACGTAAGTTAGAGTACGATCTATCCACAATTGCAGGTTTTAAACGACAAAATCGTAACTCCTTGGTACGTTATGAAGATCACAGTGATTCGTTGGATCAGAACCACATCGGATTCTTTTCTGTGAGATATAAAAACCATAACGGATTCAAAAGCTTGAATCGATAAGTTGGTATTTTCAAACAGTAACTGCCTGCATAATATAACGATTCTAGTAGTTACCAACGAGATACGCAAATTAGTTGCTCTGAGGTATCCATAGCGCGAAATTACTCACCCCGATCGTCTAGCGATTAGTACGATCGATCCAGATAGTAACGCCTAATCACGCCATGACCGTTGTGGAGATTGATACTAACGCTAAGATTTTTTCAGGCTGCCCTGGCCGTAGGAAAAACTGGAGCAGCCAATCCAGGCCCCAGCAAAGGGCAAACGATGATGCGGCCACTTTTGTTGCCTTTTGAAATTTTGGGCAACGGTGACGGCCAATAATGGAGCTGGGGAGGAGGAGCCGTCCACCGCTCTCCTTTGGAGGCTTTTGTGCTAGAAAATTGTCCCATCTCTCCATCTGGCTAAAGCAATTGTCCCTTAGAAAGGAAAAGCAATTACAGTAGAAGAACAATTTCCCTCTAGCACATATAATTCGCTCCAATCATGCCATCTCATGAACTTTAACTTGGTGCATCCATGTATGGTATAACCCGGCAACATGGCATGGGTGCGCCATCGTTTTGAGCTACTGAAACGTTCTGAGCCTTTGGTCCATAGGCTTTCACAACGGCTACTAAACGTTCATCCCCTTTGAGACTAAACCGAATTAATTAGCGATGCTCTGTCGTGGTCTAAGTAGCCGTTGTAGGCCTGCTGTAGCTGTCGCCGTGTCAGTGGCGACGCGAGCTCCGACAGCGGCAGCGCACGACTGATCCAACGATAGAGTGCTAGTAAGTATTATTATTGTCTAATCATGCGCAATTCTGATCGTTAATTAACTAGTACTACTACAGTGGCAGAGACGGCGACATGAAAGCGACGCACGTGCTAATCGCGTCGTAGGGCGCAACAGGGAGGGGTGTGTGTGTGGTCTAGCAGTGGAGTAAAGGAGGAGACGACAAGGAGGGTGGGACAGAGTGGAATGGAACGGTGACATAGTTCTAACTGCAGAGACATCAGGCAGCGTGATGCATGAAGTTGTAGATGCAAAAAAAAAAAAAATTGGTCGCCTGTGTTTTGCAACGGTACGATTTTGGTTAGATGGAGTGGGAATTAGGTTGAATGGTGCGAATGTGCCGGGAAGAAAACCGAGCTAAAATCCATTCTGAAGAAGAAGCAGTTTAGTTCAGGCGAGTGCTCCGTTGAATTGTTATTCTAGATCGATCGATGCTTGGCTGTCGACCTAGGGCGTGTTTGATTACTCGCAAAACCTCCAAACAACCAGTTTAAAAGGCTACTTCTAATCGAGAGGTTGAACCCAGTTCGGAGTAGGACAGAAGAACACGGAAATAGCTTTGTGGAAGTCAATGTCCATGACACGTCCATCCACCAGGAATCTGACAATCGAATATCATTACCAACGAGAACATGTCAACACAGCAGAGAAACTGTGATCAGCAACTCCATCCAAGTAACCTCCCGCCACAGTGCAGCGGGGGCAGCAAAAGTTGCTTTCTAAACCTATCCAGTAGTACCGTTAAGTTAAAATCCCCGGGGAGAACCGGGTGATACAGCTACAGAATACAGATATGCTGCTCTGCCGATGCTGCTACAGCAAACCGATGCGGTGTATGACCTGCCTCATCGGTTATAACAGTTAACCTCAAAATAACAGGATCGAACTCGAGTGCTCGTCGGTTATAACATTTAACCTCATCCTCTCTTGCAATCTCTTCCAACAAGCTCATCATCCATCACTAGTATCATCCCAAGTGGTGGTTCTCCTTCTCGGTGACGGCATTCTTTCTCGGCCGAGCCGGTAGCCTCGCAGGAACGCCGGTGTTCTCCTTGTTGGTGCTCGCGGACTCGTCGGGCTTGGTGGCAGCGTTGCGGTCTGTAAGAGGGTTGCTCTCGGAGGACATCGCTCTCGGCAGCCTGAGGGGGATGTCAGCTCTGTTCTGCGGAGCGGCTTCAGAGTTATCCGGTGCAGAGGCCACTGGAGGAGGAGGAGGCTCGGTAGGGACGAGCTGAATCGTCGACTTGCGCCAGTTTTTCCTCTGTTTCGGTTTTGCCCCGTTTTGTTTTGCCTGAAAGGGATTGCTGGGTTAAACAAGCAAAATGAGGCAGCTGCAATAGAAATGTCCATGGCATAGTACTTACCGCAGTATTTCCAATGTCTGCCAATGGTTTTCTTGATTTTGGCCCTTGCATTTCTTCCTTCTCAGCAATAGCATTCTCAAGAAGCATGATCCCTTGCTGCACATCTTCCTTCATTTTGGAATCGTTGTCTGAAGAAGAAGCATTACCAAACTCGGTACCTTCCTTCTGAGGAGGTTCGTCGTCTATTTCTTCTTTGATGTGCAGCACCCTATTGGAACATTTGGAAGATTTACATCCACAACCAGCACCACACTGTGAACCTGCAGCTCTGCACTCACAGTATCTGGTGAGCTTGCATAATGATTTTGATGAGCACGTGCAACACTGTGGAGCCTGGTCTTTCTGGATAGTGGGAATTTCCTCACTAGGTTGGATGTTCACTTTTGTGAGTGAATTGGTGCTGCTTAGGTTGGATGTTCTCCTCCGTGTATTTACTTTCCTGGATGACTGTACCCAATCTGTATCAGATCCATCATCACTCATATCTTCTAATTCATCCGACTCCTCAGCATCTGATATTTCCATGTCATCCGACCAGTAGGAACTGTTCTTAGCAGCTCGAGCAGCCTATATTTAGGAGGCACGACATTAAAAAACACTGGCTATGAATATCACCAGACATAATCTAGATGAAACTGCTACATAAAGATAGCTATATACCTTCCGCAAAGCATAAGTTTGACCATCTTCTGGACCAATAATAGTATCACTCCTTGACGTTCCACCAGACTTCTTCGCATTGTTCATTGCAGTGAAAAGCTGTCAATTAGAAGAAGTATCAGTTGTGCGAGTGCTAACTGAAATCATATGTACTCAATGAAATGCATTGTTAAAATTTCAGTGATATACTAAAGTGCACAATTAAGAATATTCACCTGCATATTTTGGTTCTGTAGATCATTAACTTGTGCTTCTAGTTGTCTTGTTCTTCCATTGAGCGCAACCACTTTTTCTTTCAGCTCACCAATGACATGGTCTTTCTCTCTACACATCACCTCCTTATCATGTAGTTGACATCTAGGAGCGGCATACAGACAAGTAGAAAAGATTAAGGGAACCAGGGATTCTCCATTTATATGCTTTACACAACATCATGAAAAACAGATAGCACAGAATATTGGAGGTATAAACATCATTGGAAACAAAATGGTAAGCAAAACATACCTTGAAGATGATGCTAACTGGAAAAGGTAGTTCATTGTGCTCTTGGCATCAGGTAGGGACCTTATGTGGTTCCATCTGCCTCTACCATTGAACACCCGCTCCCGCTCCTCTGCTTCTGACAGTTGAGAAGCCATGGACACCATTGCACTAGATGATGATGACAACATGTTTTCTAATGCTGAAATTCTAGAACTTCTAGCACTAGGAGACATAGCCTGAGGACACTCCTTCAGCTTTGCTATTTCCTTCGATATTGTTGCTCTCCTGTTTCAAGAAGAAAAGTTTCTGTAAAATAGACGCAAATCTAATGCAGAAGACATAACACTCAACCAGTTTATGGAGAATTTACAGTTACAACCATTTTTTGTTTAGAACATAAATAAAGAAAATGATCAGAGCAAAATTTACTTAACTAGACAACTAGTGTAAGCCCATTTTTTTCCATCAGAAAAACTATATGTTGGAAGAAACCTTGGTCTGGAGTATTTTTTAAACAAACAGGGAGAAGGATATAAGTCTATATATTTGCATGCCCTGCAGATTTGAGTTGACCCTACTACACTCGGCATCAATCCTCCAGTGGTATGGTCAACTTGGTAACGAAGATGAGTTATTTTAACATAACATGGTTATGTCCCCGATAACTAAAACCATGTTCACATTTTTTCATTGTCTAAACTGCTCAATACAATGCACATATACATAATAGACACGACCACAACACAACAAAAAAAGTATTAGAAACATAAGTTCTGTATCATAGCAACAGAAGGAACCTGAGACTTACTCTTGTATTTGTCGGTCATAGTGTGAGCGTAATTCGTATGCCCTCAAAGTAACTTCAAGTTCATCATCAATTGTTCGCAACAATGCCTAGTGCCACATCAAAAGAATATTTCAGACATAGTACAACAAACTATTCTAGTCACCAAAAGATTGTCAAGTTCTGTAAGAGCACCTGAATCCCTGATCCGCTTGTTCCTGGAAATTTCAAATCAAAAGGCAGTAACTTCATGAGCTGTGACTTATGAGTATATAAATATCTCAATACCAGCAGAATAGAGTCACTCTGTATCTTCTTACCATATGTATCCCGGGTGGACTTCTTCGCTTCAAGCAAATCTTTCAGTCTTTTCGTGGCCATCGCAGCTTCTTCAGTTTTTCACTGTAAAACCTACATAGAGCAAGCTGGCATAAATACCAAGTTACTGTGAAGCAATAAGAAAGGAAATAAATGAGAAAACTAACCATTTTCTGCTTCTGATTTAATGCCAGGAGTTTATGCATCTCATATTCATTCCGTCTCCCTTCCTTCTTCAGCTAGTTATTATAAACACACCATTCTCACCACAAGTTCTTTATGAAATCACGAGATTGCAAGAAAATGAGCTACAAACAGTCAAAAGAGTAACCTGAAGCACTTCCTTCTCACGGGCAGCCTTCCAAGATCTAAATTGCTCTGATTCTTGTTTAATCTTTTGTTGAAGTTGAACCTAAGATGTGATGGAAAAAGTATATGTCAGAAGATGAAACTAAATTAAATTTGGAAAGGTTTGGAGAAAGAAAAACCTTCTGAGATTTTATGCGTTGAATTTCTCCTTGTAAACGCATAGCTGCATCATCACTTCTTTGTTTCTGTCGTAGCAACTGTTGCTGAGTTTCCTGCTTTTTCTTGAGCTGAGAGACCTGCCATATGGTGGCCAATTAGTATTTGGAGAAGAGAAAAGATCAATTTATGTATGTACAAACCTGGGATTCAAGCATGGTCAGCTTCTGAAGATAGTTCTCTTTCATTTTGTGAGAAGACTCATCAGTTGAGGAAGATATATTTGTTAATGCTTGACGGAGATCCTCGATTTCTTTCTGTGAACACAAATAAGATTAATACTTTTTCAGGGAAATTTTAAGGAATTAACAAATTTAAGCAGGTAAAACCTGAAGAGACTTCTTTTCTTGCTCCATCTCATGTAACTTTGTCTCATAATGTTGCTTGAGAACAGAGGTATCGCTCTTTGCAAATTGTTTCATCTCTGCCTTCAGAAATTAAAATTAAAAAGGTATAAATACAGTCTTTCAGGTGGAACAAAGAAGATAATGCTGGAGCACACTTTCGACTATAAGATTCATATGTTAACAGTAGTTGTCTTTGAACATGAGTTTACAATGGATGGTGGAATGAAGAATATTCAGTGCATGTAAAAGCTAGTCTTGGAATAAAATTTCAATAACAAAGTGTCAAGGTCAACTAAACAAGTTGTTTCCAATTTGTATATGAACAATCAAAATCATAACAGTACCTCCTTTTGTTGAAGTCTTATATCTAGATCCTGCAGCTCCTTATCAAGTTGCTCTTGTAGCGATGAATGTTCTCTTTCCTTTTCTTCTTCATCAACTTCACCTGAAAAAGAAGGGTGCTTATTAGCGAAAGTGTCATGAACACATGGTTTTAACGTGTTTCAGTAACTTACTTGACACTTCAGGTGTCCCTACTTCACAGCCTGAACCTAGGTCGTCGAGAAGTATGCCCTTATCAAGTGCAAGTCGATCATTTAAACCATTTCTACAGGCAGTGGAGAACTTTTGCCGTGTTACTTCACCCTCCAACTTCTGAATCTTTGATATATAGGTCTTCATAAGGTCCACATCCTGTTGAGAATAAGAAAATAATATAAAACAGTTCAAGGAGGCTGATATGACTATGTGCACACAAAACCGTGTTTGATAAGAGATTTAGTTTTACACACCTGCTCACTAACGTCATTTTCAATATCGTCCCACGATTTTCCGTTGCGTGCTGATTCAAGCTTTAACATCAGCTTATCCTTTTCCAGCTGTCAACACATAATATATGTGTTATCTGTTGTGCTACATTGACAAGGCTATTCGCGTGGACTTGGCTACGAACATTTAATGATAGAGACGGTGCAGTCAAACGGTATGTGGTACAGAAGTATTTACACTCATATAACTCTTATAAATAACATCATGTACAGAAGTATATTATGGCTTCATTGAATCAAGACAAGTATGCAGTTCAACTACAAGCAGAAAGAAATCACAGATACCTGGGCAGCAATTGCACGCTGTGCTAACTGTTCACACGACATTTCCCTTTCCTTGAGCTCACAGTAAAGCTCTGAATTTTTTAACTCAAGTAGAGAGATTTTTTGTTGCAGCAACTAAACGATGCAAAAAAAACAACATTAGAGATACATAAAATGAACTAATCTGATTAGTCAATGCACCAAACCGACCTGAAGCTCTTCTAGTGCTGCACTCCCACTGCGGGAAAACAGAAGTTCACTCTGCAGCTGCTCTAATTGGCTCCTCAATTTCTGCATTTCTGCTGTAACTGGGTCTCTGTTGATCTATTCAGTAGGATACAAAAGGATAAGCAAATGATGGCAACCGAAATAAAAGATGCAAAGGCTTTTTAGAGGATAGAGAAAGCATACCACTGCTTTGTTTTGAATATTTCGTGCACGATTGGCATACTTAAGTGTATTAATGGTTTCCTCCGCATTAGAATCAGCAGGACTAATGCAGGCTGCAGGAAGAGAATGGCAAAGAAAATTGATTTTAGTAAGTGTTCCAAGTAGGCCAATACAAGGATATGAGTGTCAAAAATTAGACGTACCAATCATAACGGTTTTTACTGTTTCCTCCTAGAGAATCCTGCAACAGACCAAATAGCCCTTAGCCATGATTCCATGAATATGTTGCATCTCCACATTTCAATTTTCTGGCTTAAATAAGGTGAGATCATATATAGTAGAACTATTAGTATGCATACCTGCAGTAGGCGGGTTAATTTACTGTCCCGGTATGGTACAAATGCTCCTTCTTTCCTCTTCTTTTCATCACCTAATGCACTAATAACATTGCCAAGAGCAAGAAGGCCTCTGTTTATATGAATCCCTATAGCCACAAGATAAATAGAACAAATTCAATATCAGCCTAGAAGTTAATATACTGAATTAAACCAACATCTGCAACGGAAGAAGAGTTGTCCGTACCTTCTTTAAGCCGTAATCCATCAGCTCCTGTTCGCTTAGCCCTTTCAGAACCAGCCAAGTCAACTAAATGAAATTTTGATGATAAGATATCATAGTCATTATGAGTTAACTTCTCAGATGTAGAACTTGAGGTCCTCTTTTGTTCGATAGATATCGTGAAGATAGCATGAGAACGGCTGCAAAGAAACACTGACAATTTAAATAAAGGCAGGTTTTACAAATATATTACAATCAAAATTAGTTGTCCAGGTTGTTTTTAGAGCTTTTCTGTCTCCAAAATGATTCTCCTTGTGAACTTTGCACTTGAATTATTTGAACTTCTACCCTTGAACATACAAACATCATGCAAGTAGCTCGTGGTCCCAATTCAAAATCTATAAAAGACAAATAGCACATATGGCAATATAATAGGCAACAGCAGAATATAAGCATGATCCAAGCCAATTTCATTGTGTATCTGGTAACCTCTTACAAAGTTACAGTTAGCACATACTCCCTCCATTCCATTTTACTTGACTTCTAAATGGATGTACCTAGATTCATTTCATGTCTAGATACATCTATTTGGAAGTCAAGTAATATGGAACAGAGGGAGTACATGTTACTAGTATTAGAACCCAGAACAAATGAAAAAGGTGTCCAAACGGAAAAGTATGTGCATGTGCACAAAATTAGTCATCACATCATGTAAATATATATGTAATTTACCTTGACTGGCTATTCATGTTTGTACTTCCAGTTGCGCGTGACGAAGAACCTCTCGCCAAGTGCAAGGCCATTTCTTCTTTTGACTTGACCTCAGCTTCCGTCACACCAGCAAGTGTAATGCTGCCATTTGCAGTTTCTCGAATCTGAATAGGCACTCTAGCAGGCGCTGCTGCTTTTGCAACAGACCCAGGATCCTCAAGTAAATCAAATACTTCCTCCTTGAATATCTGAAGGGAACAGGAACAAACCAGTAAATGATAATAAGCAAAATATATGTTGCTGTTGAAGTAAATAAAAGTTCTACCAGCTAACATACCTCGATGAAGGATACCCTAATTAAGAACTCTGTATCATCCTTCATTGCTTCAGCTTTCTTGAATATTGTCTCCATAACTTGTGGAATTATTCCACCGCAGTTAACTTCACCGCTGTAATTGGTACCCATCGTATATGTCTTCCCAGATCCAGTCTACGGGTTGTACCAGAAAAAAAAAACAAATCAGAGGATAAACGCTACCTTCTATGTCATATGCCCGAGAACTAGATGTTAGGAATCAAATAACTAAACAGGGCATAAATGTATTTGGATTTTGAAAGCACAGTGGTAATTTTATTTTTAAACATGAGATTAGTTCACAAATTATGCCAAAAAGTTAAATTTGACATGGTGAATCCGTAGCCGCTAAACTACGACTCTCTGTACTATATTCTACAAAACACGCTGTGCAAAAAGTGATGGATAAACCTCAAGCGCAAATATCGAACAGATGATTGCCTCGTTTTTATCATGCACTGACATCCTTATAGTGATTCTAATTCTAATTAAAAGATGACACGGTTACACCCACAAGACAACAACAAAGCATCTTCGTAACAAAACAGTAAATAAAAGGTTCTTTTAGCTGCTAGGTTTACAACAACAATAATAGCTCGGAGTGGAGCTATAAAAGTAACCAATTGTGTTTGCCAATGTGAAAATTACTTTCAAGCATACCAAATAAGTACCTGGCCATAAGCTAGCACAGTGGTGTTATATCCACAGAATAACGAGTCAATTAGTGGATGCACGCACTGCTCAAATATCAATGCGGAAGGAGATCCGTTGCTTCCATAGACATGATCGTAAGTGAAGACGTGTGGACCAATTTGAACCTACAATAGCACAATAGAGCATCATCAACATCTATTTAGACTTAGAAGCCATTCAGAAGAAGGAAATCTCCTGCTAATGCGGTAATCATATAGATTATATTAGTTCAGCATTCAATCCGATAGGCGCAATAGAATCAAGTGTTCTGTAAGAAAATTTCAGTGGTTACAACACGTTGTTACAGTATGCTCAAAATCGGCAAAGATAATGGTCCTAAGCATAGAATCACCACCACACATGCCCCGTATGCACCCCAAGCCCTTGGTGGATCTGGCCGCCCAAATTATGCACCAAGAAACTTGAAATCACTGACACGTCTTGAATATTTATACGGAGACATGATTTCCCGGACCACCCGATGGCAATAAACTCCCAGAAGCTAAAATTGGAATGAATGAACCAACTCCCAGAAGATATCTTATCGATCTCAATCTATCATATGCCCATCCGTCGATTTATTTTTAATCGTAGCTAGGAGCGCATGCTGTGATTGACCACCAAGAAAATCATACCTGCGGATCGCCTGGTGTGACGGTGACGCAGTCAGTGCATCCCTGGAGGAGCTCCGGCGTGATGAGTGGCCGGACGTTGACAGCGACCTTGACGCTGTCACCCTGCTGCTGCGCGGCCATATCCGAGCTCCCCGTCGGAACCCTAAACACGAATTTCCCAAAAGCAATCAAGAAGAAGGCTCAAGGTCCAAAATAGACACCAAGAAAACGAGAAATCCGAACATTCCAAGGCAGAAATCTGAGGAATCAAGACATCCGTTTGGGCAAACTTTGAATCTGACGGCCGAGGGTTTTGAATTCGTCTCACCTCAACGTGCCCTCGCCGTGGCGGCGCCTCCCGTTGACCGCGGCGACCTGGAGGGCGGGGGGCGTATGGGAGAAGGGAGGCGGCGGAGGACGACGCGCTGGGAGGCGGCGGCGGAGGAGGGGAGGGAGGGAGGTCGGGGCGGAACGGAAGGGTAGGCGTGCGAGAGAAAATTGGGAAGAAAACGAGAGAACTAGAAATGAGGAAGAACAAAGGGAGATCCAGCGGGTGGTGGACCCAACGCAACGGCTTCGGATGCGATTTCGAAATTCAAATCGGGGTGGAAACGCGGCCTGCTTTCCTGTCAGCCGCTAAGCACGTGCTGGGTCCAGCGTTTTGCTTGTTCCCGTGTTTGGATGTTATCGGCGGCCAACCCGACGGGTCGTTGCTGTGATTTTTAATGCTCTGAGATTCTGGAATGTCCATGCGGAAAACTTATCTTCTGATTCCATTTAATACAAAAATTGAATTGATTGAATTATAAAAAAAACTACTCCCTCCGATTCATAAAAAATGTCGCTCATTTTGTACTAAGTGGGCGACACTTTTTATGAATCGGAGTGAGTAATTTTTTATTTGGTTGGATCATTAGATCATCTCAACCGACGCCCCCTGGAAAATTGTCTAGCATCACGACATTTATCTGCCCGACGCAGGGCGGTCCACAAATCTTTTTTAATTATACATAGAAATAAATTTAAAATCCAAATATTATTCTCATTTGTTGATATTTTACAATGGATTTAAACTTAACATATCCATAACTCTAATCATTGTCGGAGACGATGAGGAATTCGGCCTCCTCTTTCGTCATCAGCAACATTTGTGGTAGGCCCAGCTTGTCATCCGGGTTAGCGTTACAATGGTGGTTGACGCATGCTCTCCGACTCAAGCAAGGCGTACCACAAGCCTGACATGTCCTTCGGGTCGGCGGGGTCATGCAGAGGCTGTCGGGGGGATGACCCCCGGGTGGTTCAAGACATGCACAGAACAAGCATCAAGGCTATCCGGTTGGGGCGCGTCCGCCTGCTCCTAGCTGCCGGATGAAGGAGGAGGCCGGCTGATCCCAGCCGGCCAAGGTCGCCGACAGGGCGGCATGAGCTATAGAGGAAGCCGTCGGCCTCACGCTGCCCACGACGCAGCTACGCCGGCCTCCACGTCGTACAGTGCGGGGCGTGCCGTTCCTCCCAGACCCGCGCCCGGCGGGACAGGAGCCGGCAAGACCAGACGCGTGCCGCCCGGCTCCTCACGTCCCCGACAGCGGTGCCACCACGACGTGCGGCTAAGGACTGTACCAGAAGGAAGATTTGTTGGGAATATGCCCTAGAGTCAATAATAAAATGGTTTATTAAGCATATTCACGTTTATGATAATAGTTTATTATCCATGCTATAATTGTATTAAATGGAAACATAATACATGTGTGGAATATAAACACCCGGAGTCCCTAGTGAGCCTCTACAGGACTAGTTCGTTGATCAAGAGATAGTTAGAGTTTCCTAACTATGGACTTGTTATAGTCACTTGATAACGGAGTCATATCATTAGGAGTAATGGTGTGATGGACATGACCCAAATAAAGAGTTGCAATTAATCGTGTCACAAAAGTTTTGTTGTCAACACTTTTAATATGCCAAATATAGTTTCCTTAGACCATGAGATTATATCACTCCCGTTCACCGGAGGAATACTTTGTGGACATCAAACGTCACTTCGTAACTGGGTGATTATAAAGGTGGCTTTCAGGTATCTCCGATGGTGGGTTGTTAGGTGATATGAATCGAGAGTGGAATTTGTCCCTCCATGTGACGGAGAAGATATCTCCAGGCCTTCTCGGTAATATAGCATCAAAAGTCTGCAGACATGTGATTAGGTTGTAATCACCGGGATCCTATATTATGGACGAGTAAAGAGAACTTGCCGGTAACGAGATTAAACTAGACATGGGGATGTCAACGATTGTATCTCGGGCAAGTAAAATATCGTGAGACAAAGGGAATCGTATATGAGATTAATTGAATCTCCGGCATCGTGGTTCAATCGAGAAAAGGTTTTCGTTGAGTGTATAGGAATTAATATGGGCATCCCGGTCCCGCTATTAATTATTGATATGATCATGTCTATGCATTCTCGAACCCGTAGGGTCACACACACTTAACGTTCCGATGGAATTAGGTTTTGCGATGAATTAAATGATGAAGTGAACGAATGGTGATTCGGAGTCTCGGATGGGATCCCGGACGTCACGAGAGGTTCCGGAGGAGTCCGGAGAATAAGATTCATATATGGAAAGTTGTTTCCGGAGGTTTCGGAAAAGTTCCGGAAATTATTTATAGGGTACCGGAAGGTTCCGGAGTGTTCTAGAAGGGTCTAGAAGTGGGACCATATTTTGTATGGGGCCCACATGGTGCAAAGGGGTGCTGCCACTACCTAGGTGGTGCGCACCACCTAAGCCCACATGGGCTGGTGCGGCTAAGGGAGAAGGAGGGGAGTCCCACTCCTAGTTGGACTAGGAGTTGGGCCCTCCACCCCTTTAAGAAAGGGGGCCCAAGGAGGAGTCCTAGTTGGACTCCAACTTGGGGGGCAAGCAAGGAGGGGCCGGCCGGCCCCCTTGCCCTTGACCTAGCCGGCCACCTATATAAGGAGGGGTAAGGGGGGGGCGCAATACACACCAAGGGCTGCCCCTAGCCGCACCCCCCTCTCTCCCTCTAACCCTAGCCGCACCCCTCCTCTCCCGGAGGGCTGCCGCCATCTCACCTCCACACCTAGCCGCACCCCCTAGCCCTAGGGGCTGCGCCACCTTGCTCCTCTCCCTCTCCTCTTGCTTGGCTTGGCGAAGCCCTGCTCGCGGAGATCGTCATCATCACCGGCACTACCGTCGTGCTGCTGAGATCATCAAGGCCACGTCCTCTCGCTTGCGGGATCAAGGAGTCGACGTCTTCATCGAGCTGTACGTGTGGACGCCGCGGAGGTGCTGCCCGTTGCTGCACTTCACCGGATTGGATCTCGAGGATAATACATCTCCTCGCGACTAGACGAGTCTAGTTGCGGGGATCGACTAGCCAACCCCTGCACCGACAAAACACGTTTGTTGATCTTCGAGGGTAAGAGATTGGATCTCATCTTCGCTATCTTCATCTCATAGATCTAGATCCTTGGGGTTTATTCCGCTTTGCCGCGTAGAAAATTTTTGTTTTCCATGCTGCGACCCCATCAGTGGTATCAGAGCCTAGATCTATTCATAGGTGTTGATGCGATTAGAACACAAGGAGTTGTGGGCGTTGATATTTTATGTTGCTACCTTCTCGCGTGCACTTTGCATCTTTGCGGTATTGTGAGATTGAAGCGGCCCGGACCAAACTTACTCGTCCACGCACGAGAGACCGGTTCCACGACTGACATGCAACTTGTTTTGCATAAGTGGCTGGCGGGTGTCTGTTTCTCTTGCTTTAGTGAGGATGCAATTTTCAATGGAAGGCCTTTCAAAAGGATGAGTAAATAAGCAACTATTATATCACCGTTGTGGTTTTGCGTAGATTAGAACGGTTCTATCTCGTTGACCCAAGCCACGTAAAAATTTGCATAAACAAAGTAGAGGCGTCTAACTTGTTTTTGCAGAGGGGGTCAAGTGATGTGATATGGCCAATGTGATTTGTGATAATGTATGCAATGATCATGTTTCTAATATTTCGCGACTTGCATGTCGACGAGTACGGCAACCGGCAGGAGCCATATGGTTGTCTATTATTTTATGTGACCTGCGTGTCAATGAAATCACCATGTAATTGCTTTGCTTTATTGCTAAGAGTAGCATTAGTTGTAGTTGCAATAGTTGGTGGACAACCATGGTGATGGCGCCAAGATGATGGAGATCATGCTGGAGATGGAGATCTTGCCGGTGCTTTGAAGATGGAGATCTAAGAGCATATGAAGAAAGGCCATATCATATCACAATTATGAATTGCATGTGATGTTAATCCCTTTTATGCACCTTATTGTTATGCTTAGATGTGATCGCGACGGTAGCATGATAAGGTGATCTCTCATGTTAATATCAAGATAATTAAGTGTTCTCCCCTAGTATGCGCCGTTGCGAAAGTTCGTCGTTTCGAAGCATCACGTGATGATCGGGTGTGATAGATTCAACGTTCACATACAACGGGTGCAAGCCAGTTTGCACATGCGGAAATACTACGGTTGTCTTGACGAGCCTAGCATGTACAGACATGGCCTCGGGAACACGGAACCGAAAGGTTAAACACGAGTCATATGAATGATATGATCAACACTGAGTTGTTCACCATTGAAGCTACATCATCTCACGTGATGATCGGTGGTGGTGTAGTGGATTTGGATCGTGTGTCACTAATCAACCGGAGAGATGTTGAGTTTAGTGGGAGTTCGTTAATTTGATTAAATTGAACTAAAATTATCATAAACAAGTGTCCTAAAGATGTCTTTGCAAAATCCTTGTAGATCATGGCCGACTACAGTAGTATGTTTCTTGCTGAGGAGCTGCGTCTCGATGGGTCAAACTTCATCGAGTGGTACGAACGTATTAGAGAAGTCCTATCAACCAATGATCAGCTCTACGTGTTACATGAACCCTTAGAAGAAAAACCCGATGCTTCTGCGAGTTACAACAAGCGTATGGATTGGCTCAGCCGGAGTAAGACTCACATTCAAGTCAATTGGTTGATGAGTGTCTTCATGAATTCAGACCTATCCAAACAATTCAAAAACTTGAGTGCCATTGAGACTGTCACTAAGCTAAAGGAAATGTTCATAGCACAAGTGAGAATTGCAAGGTTTGAAGGTCTGGGTGTGTTTCTTTCAACTAAGATGGAAGAAAATGATCGCTTAGAGGATCATCTGAAGAAAATGTATAGGATATATTACACTCTTATGGATGCTTGGGATGTGGAGATGAGTGACGAATTCGCGATAGATGGATTGTTGCATTCGCTTCATCCAAAATTCAAGAATTGTGTCAGAGACTATGTCAAGGAAAGGGATTCGATCACTTATCCGGAACTGATGTCTCGACTTCGTCAGATCGAAAGGAATCCCGTAGCAGGCGGAGGAGCCAACGCAGAAGGTATATTTTGATATACTAGTTATAAATGTTTAAATGTCCCATTTACACTTATGGTGAGCTAAGTATTTGATACTTGTGCTGTTTTATGAAAACAGGGCCTGCCGTTTGAGAAGTGCATGGAGGGACTGAGTGGATTTCGCGGGAAGATGGCAATCAAGGAGTTGATGCTGGCGATGTTCTACTTCTACATTTATCGTTTTAAATTAGAGGATTTGAATGAGTTTTGTAATCGAATTAAGTGTGATCTTAAATTAGTGTGTCTCGGTTTGTGAGACGGTCATTCATGTTAAAGACAAGTGGTTGTTCTGTTTTCATGAGTAATCCTTTTTGGAGATCATGTTTCGATTATGAGATTATTGTCCTTTGCTAGATTTAAACGATAATTAGTTAAACACTTATAAAATAAACACATACTAAAATATCCAATACTTAATGATGAGATTTGTTTTAATTATACTATTAGTGCTGAAGAGCATCTTGATGCTTTGCGTTTCGCATATGAGTTATGTGAAATAGTGGTTTCAATAATTATGAGATAATTAAAAGCCATAGCAAATAAAGTTTTGTAGAGTGTTCATATGAGATTATGAATAGAGATTCCACAATGTGAGACTAAAAGGGACAAACCAATGTGTTTGGTTATGTTGTGTATTTTAGTGGTTTTATCGTGAAATGGTTTCATGGATAAAAGAATTGTTGGAATAAACTTAGAAGGCTTAAACCTTGCATGTTTATGTATCAAGTGGCACATATGTAAAGTGCTATGTTGGATAAAACTTGACACATAAAGGTTTTAATGATGGTGATCATTGAATTTTGGTTTAGCTTGTCTAAAGAGATGTAGGTTTCAAGAATATGAATTTTGTCAAAGGTTGCAAAATAATATTCATGATTTACTTGTCGTGTTTGGGAAACGAGACATACCTACAAAACTACAAAAGAAGAAATAGAAACTTTAAATACGAAAGTGACTAAGAGTCATTCTACTTTAAGTTTAAATCATAAAGTAATTGTTACTTGATTTTGTGAAAAGAATGTTTCACATATTTATTTTGCAAAAGAGTTTGCGTGGAATAAATAAAACTTAGAGCTGGCAAAGTGCTGGTGTTTCGTATATGAGTTCTCGAATCTTAAGAGTTAAGAGTTTTGGAGGAGTCCAAAGTGTCGAGAAAGTGCATAAGAAACTGAGTGAGATCTAATTAAGATATGTGGTGACATATATTAAGTTAGAGCAGAAATTAAGTTCCATAATCAAAATATGTGGTGACATGTGTTTGAGTGGGAGCTGGTTAATCATGGTCAAATATAAAGATAACATATTTCTGAGTGGGAGCCAAAGTGACTTCACAATTTAATATGTGTATGAGGTATATTTGAATGGGAGTTTACAACATAGTGTTTGAATGAAATGGAGATTTCATAAATGTTGTAAATGTTGTCATGGACCAATGCATAACTTATGAAGTTAGTTTGAAAGTCAAATTTTCATGTAGATGAAATGTATCTATGAAGGATAGATAAGTTTGATAAACATTAAAGTCAGGATGTTTCAACCTAAATATTTTTGAAGGAGTTCAAAATGAAACAAGAGAAGAATGGTTCATCTCATTGTGATATATAGGTGAAGCATTGAGTTAGAGAACTCAGTACAAAATTGATGGTTGGAGGATATGTTGGAATTCAATATGAATTGTTCATAGATCTCAGCATATAAGAACCATATGTTTGTATATGACGATATGTGACCCAAGTTCTTAATTATAAGAACATGTTGAATGAGGAGTCATTTTTCATGAGATTGAGATAAATTTAGAAAATGGTGGACTTGGTTGAAGTCATAAAGCCAGACTAAATTAGGGATCTCTTAATATCGGAGTAGCACAGCGAAAGCATGATCGGAAATATCAAAGTGACAAGGCTCACTGTTGATTTTTTAAGTCAACAACATATAGCAGTATATGATTAATTCAAGGATTGGAATAAGATATAATATTTTGGTTTGAGAAAGTTGTTTCAAGATTGAGTGAGTTCCAGATGCATATGTTATGAGAAAGTCCGTTTGACTAATCATACATATGGGCATGAAAGGATATGAGTATCTCACTCTATAACCAAACATATTATATACATTATATGATAATGAATTTTATCATGGGATGATAAGAAGTTTATCATGAGATGATAAAGTAATGTCAAATTAGGTGACAGTTACAAACTTTTGCAAAGGACATAGACAGCTGTAAAGTACAGAGCATGGACAGAACCTCTTCCACAAGCAAACATGATCAGCACTGAGACTTCATGAGTGAGACTCCATGGGTGTTGGATCGCGGAAATGTAAACTAGATTATTGACTCTAGTGCAAGTGGGAGACTGTTGGGAATATGCCCTAGAGGCAATAATAAAATGGTTTATTAAGCATATTCACGTTTATGATAATAGTTTATTATCCATGCTATAATTGTATTAAATGGAAACATAATACATGTGTGGAATATAAACACCCGGAGTCCCTAGTGAGCCTCTACAGGACTAGTTCGTTGATCAAGAGATAGTTAGAGTTTCCTAACTATGGACTTGTTATAGTCACTTGATAACGGAGTCATATCATTAGGAGTAATGGTGTGATGGACATGACCCAAATAAAGAGTTGCAATTAATCGTGTCACAAAAGTTTTGTTGTCAACACTTTTAATATGCCAAATATAGTTTCCTTAGACCATGAGATTATATCACTCCCGTTCACCGGAGGAATACTTTGTGGACATCAAACGTCACTTCGTAACTGGGTGATTATAAAGGTGGCTTTCAGGTATCTCCGATGGTGGGTTGTTGGGTGATATGAATCGAGAGTGGAATTTGTCCCTCCATGTGACGGAGAAGATATCTCCAGGCCTTCTCGGTAATATAGCATCAAAAGTCTGCAGACATGTGATTAGGTTGTAATCACCGGGATCCTATATTATGGACGAGTAAAGAGAACTTGCCGGTAACGAGATTAAACTAGACATGGGGATGTCAACGATTATATCTCGGGCAAGTAAAATATCGTGAGACAAAGGGAATCGTATATGAGATTAATTGAATCTCCGACATCGTGGTTCAATCGAGAAAAGGTTTTTGTTGAGTGTATAGGAATTAATATGGGCATCCCGGTCCCGCTTTTAATTATTGATATGATCATGTCTATGCATTCTCGAACCCGTAGGGTCACACACTTAACGTTCCGATGGAATTAGGTTTTGCGATGAATTAAATGATGAAGTGAACGAATGGTGATTCGGAGTCTCAGATGGGATCCCGTACGTCACGAGAGGTTCCGGAGGAGTCCGGAGAATAAGATTCATATATGGAAAGTTGTTTCCGGAGGTTTCGGAAAAGTTCCGGAAATTATTTATAGGGTACCGGAAGGTTCCGGAGTGTTCTAGAAGGGTCTAGAAGTGGGACCATATTTTGTATGGGGCCCACATGGTGCAAAGGGGTGCTGCCACTACCTAGGTGGTGCGCACCACCTAAGCCCACATGGGCTGGTGCGGCTAAGGGAGAAGGAGGGGAGTCCCACTCCTAGTTGGACTAGGAGTTGGGCCCTCCACCCCTTTAAGAAAGGGGGCCCAAGGAGGAGTCCTAGTTGGACTCCAACTTGGGGGGCAAGCAAGGAGGGGCCGGCCGGCCCCCTTGCCCTTGACCTAGCCGGCCACCTATATAAGGAGGGGTAAGGGGGGGCGCAATACACACCAAGGGCTGCCCCTAGCTGCACCCCCCTCTCTCCCTCTAACCCTAGCCGCACCCCTCCTCTCCCGGAGGGCTGCCGCCATCTCACCTCCACACCTAGCCGCACCCCCTAGCCCTAGGGGCTGCGCCACCTTGCTCCTCTGCCTCTCCTCTTGCTTGGCTTGGCGAAGCCCTGCTCGCGGAGATCGTCATCATCACCGGCACTACCGTCGTGCTGCTGAGATCATCAAGGCCACATCCTCTCGCTTGCGGGATCAAGGAGTCGACGTCTTCATCGAGCTGTACGTGTGGACGCCGCGGAGGTGCTGCCCGTTGCTGCACTTCACCGGATTGGATCTCGAGGATAATACATCTCCTCGCGACTAGACGAGTCTAGTTGCGGGGATCGACTAGCCAACCCCTGCACCGACAAAACACGTTTGTTGATCTTCGAGGGTAAGAGATTGGATCTCATCTTCGCTATCTTCATCTCATAGATCTAGATCCTTGGGGTTTATTCCGCTTTGCCGCGTAGAAAATTTTTGTTTTCCATGCTTCGACCCCATCAAGATTATTGTGGGAAGGAGATACACTGTACCCGGACCCGGCGGGATCGGGTCGGCTGCCACAACCAGCCGGCCCTACTTGTCACTGACTGTAATGAGCCGGTTGAAAGAACAAACGATGTCGCCTAGAGGGGGGGTGAATAGGCGATTAAAACTTTTCCGTTTAATGTTTGATAATTGCGGAATAAAACTATGTGTTTAAATTAACAAGCCAACAACCTAATATACTAGGTTCACCTATGTGCACCAACAACTTATGCTAGGCAATATAACAACAAGGTGATAGCAATATATATGACATCAAACACAAAGGCTATCACAATGTAAATTGCATAAGTAAAGAGCTCGGGTATAGAAATAATCGAGGCAGGCGGAGACGATGATGTATTCCCGAGTTCCTCCTTTTTAAGGGAGTACGTCTCGTTGGAGGGGTGTGAGTTCGCCACAAAAGGCCTACTCAAGATGCCACAAAGGTCTCACCCTATTCTCCGATGAACCTCACCCCAAGGGTTAGGTTCACCTTCCACTATCGGAATCCTTCAAGGCGGACCCAACCGTCTAGGGTACATAATGCACCCAAGAGGCACAAGCTCTTGGGAACACAATGCACCCAAGAGTAACAAGCTTCTCGAACTTCAATCCCACGTATCACCATGGGGAACTCAAACCTATGCACCAAATGCAAAAGGCAAGACCACACAAGGTGGTCAAGTCCTTCACTCCCAAATCCAACCAAATCAACTAATGCTCGGGAGGGATTTGAGAGGAAGAACAAAGAGGAGAACCACGAAAGAACTCCAAGAACTAGATCCACTAGGTTCCCCTCACTTAGAGGAGGGATTGTTCGGTGGAAACGTAGATCTAGATCTCCTCTCTTGAATCTCTAAATTTGGGCAAGAATTATTGGAGGGATTGAGAGGAACCCAAGCTTTTTCTAGATCAAACAATAGAGGAGAGAGGGAAAAAGTGGGCAGCATCCTCTTGGGGAAGAAGGAGGCTATTTATAGCCTCCCCCAAAATCTGACCGTTACAGCCACGGGAGGCCAGAAATTTCGGGGTTAAGGGCCGGATATTCCGGTCCCCGGAAATTTCCGGGGAAACTTCCGGGGCGAATTTCCGGACCCCCTCCAGAGAGAAAAACGCAAAAAGACTTAGCCAATTTTTTCTTAGACCAGATATTCCGGACCAAGGACCGGAATTTTCGGCCCCCGGAAATTTTCGGGGGAAACTTCCGGGGCAAAATTCCGGAACCCCTCCAGAGAGAAATGCCGAAAGGACTTAGCCAAAAATGCTCAGATGAAAATATGGGCCGGAACTTCCGGTGCTTGGGCCGAAACTTCCGGTAGCCGAAATTTCCGGCCTCAGGGCCGGAACTTCCGCCCCACTGAAAAACTGCAGAAAATGCAAAACGAAAACGGGCATATCTTTTGCATCCGGACTCCGTTTTCGATGATCTTGGGCTCGTTAGAATCGTAACGACGAGCTCTACAAGAATATACAGATAAACATCATAGTCCAACAGAGGAGGTTAAAACCAAATGGGGAAAGGTAAAACCTCTCGATAAAAGACGAACCGATAAACCTCCAAAACCAAAAACGCAATAGGATATTCATATGAATTCCGTTTTTGGTGAATTTGGTCTTGTCATGACGAGCACGAAAAGCACCAAGACCACACCACGATAAGTGCCAAATAAGAACCAATAAATATGATGCCAAGGATGCAAAGGTTTGAGATCTCCACGAATGATACGATCAAGATACTCGGTCGAGAGCCCCTCTTGATAGTACAGCTATCTATCCTATAACCCGGTCTCTCCACTAACATAATGAGACCGGTAAAATAGAAAGCCTATCAAGATAATACCTTTGCCTTGCGCATAATCCACTTGAGGTCGATGAAGATGATCTTCATCTCCTCAAGACGAACCACCTTTTTGATTGCACTTCGCTTGGTGAAGACTCACATGTTGCTCCCCCATACACCAATATGGGAGAAGCACTCTTCGGCATATCTTCACTTGGACTTGAGTGTTGATCAACTCGCACTTAGCCTTGATCAACAAATACTCTTCTTCCCTTAGCCTTGATTCCAACAAATGGAGATCAAGCACTGCAAATGGACACACCTACAAGTAGCTTAATACAAACATTAGTCCATAGAGATTGTCATTAATTACCAAAACCATACATGGGGGCAACCATGCACTTTCAATATCCCCCATTTTGGTAGAAAATGACAATCCCTTTTAAGAGGGTTTATATAATGAATAAAAGCACTCTTGCAAGACAAACAAGCAAGGATGCAAGCGCATTAAAGGCAAATGCAACAAAAGCATAAAACCCAAATTCCCTTAAACTCTCTAAACTTCTCCCCCATTGGCATCGATTGCCGAAATGGGAGGAAAATTTTAGAAGGCCAATATAATATGAGTTCCTCACAAATGTGTGCATTTCTCAAGATAAGAGTGAAATCAAATGCACATATCCAATGATGAATAGATAGAGGAAATCAAACTATATTGAGGATCCAAAGATTTCAAAGAGATGAAATCATTCTAAACATCTCCACAAAGGAGATAGGCAATCAAAAGATCCAAAACAAGAGTTCTAAATAAAAATGAAGAAGCTCTCCAATGTTCATGCACTATTGAGGAGTGCACAAATATGGAATCCTCACTCCCCCAAAATCATCTAGAACACGCAACAAGTGCAAGTGTGCATAAAGCAAAAGCAAATCATAGCACTTGCACCAAAGATATGGTTGAGTCATAAGGAGATACCAATTTTCAAAGATTCAACATAAGATAGGCCCAACGGAGATAAAAAGAAGATCTTTAAAGAAGTATGTTCACAAGCTTAGTGATACCAATTGGAAACTAGAACCAATTGAAAATGCCAAAAGCTAGTGAGAGCATTTAGCCAATAAAAAACAACATACTCACCAAGGTAAGCATGAGGACAAAGATCTTCAATAAAATGTGAGTGCGCAAAGATGCAAATAGAAATGAGACAAGCACTCACGAGACAAATTTGGAGCCACCAAAGAATTATAGATACAAATCAAGGTAGCTCACAAGAATTATGATACCAACTAAAATGTGACCTCTCTCATATGTATAGGTTTCTAAGTAGACAAATCATTAATGATATACATCCACAAAGAAACTTGCACATATGAAATGGTCGATGAAGGGGAGACCACGGTATCCAAAAGGGAAGTCATGAATATACAAAAGAGATTATTGCTTAAAAGCATAGCACATAGCTCAAATTTATCTCATTGTGTATAAATGAACTTCAAAAATATCAAAGACATCACACAAATCACTAAGGGAACAAGAGATATTGGAGATGCTTTGAGATAGGCAACAAGTATCATAAAGAAACAATACCAGTTGAAGAAAAGGTATTTGCAATTTCATCACAAATATCACAAAAATATACCAAGTGAAGGAAATAAGCCCAAACCACAACAATTGCACATAAAATCTTTCATGCCAAGAAGCAACCTACACAAGGGTGAGACTAGAAAATTATGCATGAGGTAGACACTTGTTACCAAGATACATTGACGATAAAGAAGATGAGAGTTTTTTTATCATCAAAGCTTGACTCCAATAATCACACGGTGAGGACACCTTCATTGTGAATGAGGCAAGCATCCAATGCATCTCCATTGTACCTAAAACAAAATTCAAGCACAAAATGGTTCCCAAACTCATTGGGTCCCATAGTAGTTAGATAAACTACAATATATAGGAAAACACTCCACATAAATATGTGCATATAGATATGAAATTGAATTTCACGCACATCTTAGCCGATTTAGGATTTGGTGGAGTATCCCCTATATATTGGAACTAGAAAGACAAACATGCCATATAATATATATATTAGAGAATATACATGCAAAGTCTTTCAAGAACCAAACGAGATACAATTTGGACGAAAACACCAAGTAAACCAAGAAGAGAGCACACCAAAGTGTGACACAAAAGGTTGTCCAAATTATATCAAAATCCAAATCAACACATGATTGAGGAAAAATCAAATCAACATATGATTGATTCCAAAACACATCAACACATGAAGTGTGATATAAATAGGAATCGAATCAAAACAACACATGATCAATAAGACACCAATTGAAAATATGATACCAACTAGGAGAAAAGATACCAAGAAGCGGATAATACTTGACCGAAAACAGGTAAAGTAAAATAAAGAAATAAGGTATCAAAACTCCCACAATAAGTATCAATTGAAACAAATATCTATGGAGTAGATATCAAATTCCAAGTGATACCAATTGATGGTACCAAAGCAAAGCCAAAAAGGCAAAATAAATAAATATAGGATACATGTCCAAATGGCATTTCTCATTCAAGAAGATACAACGCAAATCAAGAAGTGAGAAAGAAAACTCCCAAGGGAGAGCAAGGTTACGACAAATAAACCAAACACTCTCTACACTTTTATGATGGCACAAAGCATTAAGGAAAAATGTTTGTCTTCCATAAACACATAAGATAGAAAACAAATGCCAATTGAAAGGATCAAATATTGATAGATAGGATAGTGTTCTAAATAAAAAGGAATGCTCCCCCAAGATTAATTCATTATCTTTGATATTTGCATTTGAATACAAAATGCACGCATAAGGGATCATTACTCTCCATATTTTATTTACAACACTAAACACTGCCAATTGAAATATGATCCATGCAAGAGGCAAGGAAGGCAATGGGAGTAAAAACAAACACTTGGCAATAAAATAAGGCAATTCAACGCAAGAGCCAATATGAAGATGAACAAAAATATTCTACCACAAGTGTGAATATCAATTGTCCAAGGAAAATTAGTATAAGGAAATATTTTCCCGGTGAGTAGAGATATCCAAGGTCATCCTCACAAGATAAATCATATGGCAAGAGATAAGAAATAAAACACCATATTTTAATAAAGTTTGTTGGTAGTTTCAACTATTCAAACCAACCGGCAAGGCCAAGGTTAGAATAAAATGGAACAAATGGTTTATCAAATAATATATGGAAATGCATATTAGAGAAAAACCACACCAAGCAAACTCACACAAACAAGAGCCAAAGGATAACCAAAATGAAAATTGGAACTTGTTCGAGCCAACATGCCACATAGGAATAAGATAATTTGCAATATCAAATCTAAGTGGCAAACCTCAAATGTTCACATTTTATGGGATTGTAATATGCACATAGCTTATTACTCCCCCATAATGTGATAATTCATTTTATCTAAGCAAGAGGCAAATAAAACCAACTAGAGAAATTAATGGACATTGTAGAATTTGAATTTCTCATGAATATGACATACCACATAGTAACTAGATAATATTGAAATATCAATACTAGGTGGTGTGCCTCATGTACACACATTTTAAGGTTTGTGAAGTGCACAAAGAATATCACTCCCCCAACATGGGATAGTCCATTAATATTTCAAAGAGCCAAATGAAATCCACACAAGATCCAATAAAGCTCAACCCAAAGTTTACACATACATGATACACAACTAACATACACAACCTATATAAGTAAGGAAGTAGCATATCACATACAAACACATGCTAGGAACAAAACTAACACATGCAAGGGAGCAAGCAACTTTCAATGTATATATGATTTAAATACAAGTTACCGCAAGGAGGAGCATTGGATATGAGATAGAACAATATGATCCAAATGGTTTGGCTTGAGGAAATATAATCATGAAGATCCCTTAATTCTTCAAATGATAGCCAAGTCTCCAATGTCCTCCAAAACACCTATTGATCAAGTTGAAGCTTGTTGGTCCCCAACCAAGTTGGGTCCTAAAAGGTTAGTCACAATAGGCTTTGGCAACCCAAATGGTTCTTTTCTTGACACCACTTTGAGTACCAACAAATTTGGCAAACACATTGCCAACTCTATCCTTCCCAAGAGAATAAACATCATCAATTAATATGGGGTTGGATAGGTTACCGATAGTGCATGAAGAAGCAAAGTGACCCTTGCCACGGCAAAGGTAGCAACATCGACTCTTCTCTTTCTTCTTAATAGGCTCCTCAACTTGAGGCTTCCTAGGAGGTGGCCATTGTTCAACTCGTGGTTGAGCATGAGATTGAACAAGAGGCCGCTTCCCTAGTTGCTTCTCACTAAGAGGCTTCTTCTTCATTGGGCAATCCCGAACATGGTGCCCTTCTAGCTTGCATTTGAAGCAAATGATCTTGGCCGGATTCTTGACTTGTACTTGGCCCTTCTTCTTATTAATCTTGGACTTGTTCTTGTTGTTGGAGTTGAATCCAAGAGGATATCATGAGCATTTTTATTTTTAGGAAAAGCATTTAGAACCATTAGACCTTTCTTATGAAAGGATTCATCATCATCATCTTCTTCATCATTATTATCATTATCATTATCATCACTACATGAGGATTTAGCCATAAGGCAAAAGATGGTTGATGAAGAAGAACAATTAATTTTTGAACTACTCAAGTTCACATCTTGTTACATAGCTAATTGGGTTTCCTCTACATTATTATTAATACAAGAATTAGAGGAAACACAAGCATTTTTATCATCAAGAGATTTATCCAAGCAATTTTTGGATGATATGAAAGGACTATCAACACTAGCATGTATGACATTTATAGTGCTATGTGTGTTTAGGTCCAAAGATGAGGCATTGCAAAAAGATAGAGATAAAAGATCATCAACAATGAGCTCACTATCATTATTGCACAACCTATCACTACTCACCATCACATTAGTTTGTGGCTTACCACATTTTGGTGAAGTAGACGAAGTTGAGAACTCATTACGCCCGGAGGTGGAGGGAGAACAATCATCCTCAATAGTCATGGACTTGCCGTATTTATCTTGAAGCTTTGTCCACTTCATGAGCGTTCCGGAGAGGCATGATTGACTCAAAAATTACAACACTCAAAAAATTTGCAAAACTCATTAGAAGCTAGAGCATCTAGATATAAGTTTTTCTCATCCTCTAAAGTCATACTTTCCTAATCCTTTGGAGGAGAAAAACCTATATCTAAGATACGCTCAAAATTGGGGTCCAAGACCCGTAAGTGACTAAGCATATGAGTTTTCCAAACATTAAAATTTGTGTCATCGAATATAAAAGTGGGATCGTGCACTAATTCTCTAAACATCATCTTTACTCTCTAGGCGGTAAAGCCCAAAAAGAGAGCCGAGGCTCTGATACCAATTGAAATAACAAACGATGTCGCCTAGAGGGGGGAGGGTGAATGGGCGATTAAAACTTTTCCGGTTTAAGGCTTGATAATTGCGGAATAAAACTAGGTGTTTAAATTAACAAGCCAACAACCTAATATACTAGGTTCACCTATGTGCACCAACAACTTATGCTAGGCAATATAACAACAAGGTGATAGCAATATATATGACATCAAGCACAAAGGCTATCACACTGTAAATTGCATAAGTAAAGAGCTCGGGTATAGAAATAATTGAGGCACGCGGAGACGAGGATGTATTCCCGAGTTCCTCCTTGTTAAGGAAGTACGTCTCATTGGAGGGGAGTGAGCTCGCCACAAAAGGCCTATTCAAGATGCCACAAATGACTCACCCTATTCTCCGATGAACCTCACCCCAAGGGTTAGGTTCACCTTCCACTATCGGAATCCTTCAAGGAGGAATCCAGAGCCTTTACAATGATCTTGGGGCACACACCCACAACTCAATCGAGGGCTCTCAAACCTTGCCCGAAGCTTCACAACTCGAAGTCTTCGTGGCACCACCAACCGTCTAGGGTACACAATGCACCCAAGAGGCACAAGCTCTTGGGAACACAATGCACCCAAGAGTAACAAGCTTCTCGAATTTCAATCCCACGTATCACCATGGGGAACTCAAACCTATGCACCAAATGCAAAAGGCAAGACCACACAAGGTGGTTAAGTCCTTCACTCCCAAATCCAACCAAAGCAATTAATGCTCGGGAGGGATTTGAGAGGAAGAACAAAGAGGAGAACCATAAAAGAACTCCAAGAACTAGATCCACTAGGTTCCCCTCACTTAGAGGAGAGATTGTTCGGTGGAAACGTAGATCTAGATCTCCTATCTTGAATCCCTAAATTTGGGCAAGAATCATTGGAGGGATTGAGAGGAACCCAAGCTTTTTCGAGGTCAAACAATGGAGGAGAGAGGGAAAAAGTGGGCAGCATCCTCTTGGGGAAGAAGGAGGCTATTTATAGCCTCCCCAAAATCTGACCGTTACACGCCNATGACTTTTGCTTGCTTCCTTTTGCACCTTTCTGAATTGCTTTTCAACTGACAATGACTCCTTGATTTCCTTTCTGCAGGGGCTGACTCCCCAAAGCTTAAACTGCCCACAAGCAAGCAACTATCTGAGATGCTTGATTACTGTCATGGGCTACAAGAGGGAGCCCGCGCTGTGGTCAAGTATTTGAATCATAAAGGCAAGTGCCCCAAAGAGCCTGAACGTCTGGTGGACGAGTTGTCCAGAGCACCAGGCTATATGCGTCTGTGGAAACAATCTTCAATGAGGAGAGCCTCCATCAGGATACTTGCACTGGCACACAGCTACTACCCCACTGTTCTGGAGCCAGCAATGCTTACAATGGGGAAGCCTGAGCAACATGAGGATGGCAAGCCTTTTACCCAGGACGACTTCAAGGCCGAAGAAAAATTGGTGCGGCCATATGCTTGCGAGATTGCCAATAAGATGGACCCTGAGGTATGGGTTCATCACTATGACTTGGAGAACAAAAGAGTCGCTCCAGAAACTCCTGCTATAGTAAACTTTGGCCGCCCATCACAGGACCCAGCTGGTGTATTCTCTTCTTCTGCCGGTCCGAGTTCATCGTCACCGGCGGCTCCTGTTCAAAGTGCTGAGCCCACTCTGAAGACACCTGCTGCGCCCACTCCTTCTAGGGCTGTCTCTGGAGACGCTCAGTGTTGCGATGTAAACGCGTCACACGAACACGTCCTCGTGTACCCGCGGTGCCGGGGGAGATACTCCGCAACTCGCCCCGCGGGAGGCCGGGTCTCAGCGCGATACGCAAGACAGAGACTCGGCGCTTTTGAAAACCAGACGCCCCAGCCCCTCGGGAGGGACCCCGTCGGAGGGAGCCGGCAACGATTGGCTGAACTTGGCCGGTTTGACCGCTCCAAGCTCGGTTGTCGATATTCGTCGAAATCTAGTTGAAGTCGCCGAACAACGGAAGCATAAACAAGGGTTTGAGGGTAAAAAGTAGAGGTTGTATTGATTTGTCGATTGTTTGCTTAATTTCAATCGGCCGTCACCTCCTACATATATAGTGAGGCGGCTGGACTTTCCCGTACAAGCATTAGACTTCTACAAGGATTACAACTCATGAATTAAGTCGGTTTCTATCTCTAAACTAGGCAATAGTCTTGGTCGGCTTCGTACTGGACTCGAACTCCAAGCGTCCTTCTTCGGCTTCCTTTGGAAAGTCGCCTTTTGTCCTTCCGTGTTGACCTTGAACTCGTTCTGGCTCCACCGACTCTTACTTTGGACTTTGGCAAGTGTTTTCCCCCTGTTTGGCTTTTCTGATGTAACTCTAGAATCTTCAAGGAACGCCACATCTGGTCTGCACCGGGTCCCGCCGAACCGGGTCCTGGCTATGCCGGGTTCTGGCTATACCGGGTCCTGGAAATATTGGGTTTGCTTCCTGCCGGGTCACCAACAAATCGCCATTCCCTCCTGAGGACTCTTGAACCTGGTACCTGCCAAAAATGGGTGCTAACACATGCCCCCCTGTTTTCTAGTATAGCTTGCGTACTAGAAAATATACAATGTAGAAGATTTGATCTAAGGACGATGCTTAAGCTCATCGGCCATATGTGTAGCTTTACGCAGTTTGCCACACACTTGGATGGAATTTCTTCAGGTATTTCCCATTGATAGCTCGAGGCAACATGCTGCCCTCCAATGTTTCCACCAAATATGAGTTGCCGGGTACAATCCTTATGATCCGCAACGGCCCTTCCCAACTTGGCGACCACTTGCCGAAT
Organism: Puccinellia tenuiflora; assembly: GCA_012064385.1. Lineage (NCBI taxonomy): Eukaryota > Viridiplantae > Streptophyta > Magnoliopsida > Poales > Poaceae > Puccinellia > Puccinellia tenuiflora. The sequence goes on along the minus strand of QRDG01000595.1, from coordinate 584,993 downwards.
TTCCGGCTCTTAGAACCAATTGGCAGTATAACTTTCCAGACCAGGTCGCCGATTTGAAAATCCTTAATCCGGACTCTCTTGTTGTAAGCTCTTGCTACCCGCAACTTCTCCTTTTCTATGTCCTTCAGTGCCTTGATACGTTTGTCGGCCACTTCATCAATGTTGTCCATCATCAAATTGTGATAATCCTCAGCCGACAAATCATTCTGCTTAGCGAACCTCAAAGCAGCCAGATTTACTTCTACTGGTAAAACGGCTTCTTGTCCATACACTAACTCGAAAGGAGTTACCTTGGTTGCACCATGCCTTGAGATCCTGTGAGCCCACAATGCCTCGGACAGTACTTCATGCCACCTCCTTGGGTAGTCCTGAACTTTCTTCTTGATCAACCTAACCAGAATCTTGTTGCTTGATTCGGCTTGTCCATTGGCTTGAGCATAATATGGAGATGAACTGAGCATCCTGATCCCAAGCGATTCGGCAAACTGTTTCACCTCTTTAGCCATGAAGGAGGTACCTTGATCTGTAGTGAGAGTCTGCGGAATACCGAATCGATGAATAATATGCTCAGTAATGAATTGAATTACCTCTTTGTGGGTCATATTTCTGAGGGGTACTGCTTCAGACCATTTGGTGAAATAATCAGTAGCAACCAACACGAACCGATGCCCTTTGGATGAAGCCGGGTTAATCATACCAATGAAATCCAATGCCCATCCTCTAAAAGGCCACGGCTTTATTACTGGGTTAAGAAGTGAAGCCGGTGCTAACTGAATATCTCCAAATTTCTGGCACGCCTCGCATCCCTTGTAGTATCGAAAGCAATCATTGATCATCGTCGGCCAATAGAACCCGGCTCGTCTGAGCATCCACTTCATCTTATGAGCCGACTGATGTGTCCCGCATAATCCATCATGGACTTCTCCCATGGCAACTCGGGATTGATCCTCATCCAAGCACTTGAGAAGAAGACCATCAACTGTTCGGCAATACAACTCGTCATCTACCAGAGTATATTTGAAAGCAAGCCGCCGAATAGCTCTCTCGGTTCTCTGACTCGGGTCCTTTAGATAATTGACAATAGATTTCTTCCAATCAGCTGACCGAGTCTCGCCAAGTTCTTCTGGAAACGAATTAGATAACTCGGCTTTCCTTCATCGCCCGAGTCTGATGACTCGCCTTTTCCTTCAGCTGCCGAGTTTGATGACTCGGCTCCTCCTCCAGCTTCTGAGTTATCGACAATAGCTAGCATCGGCTTCTCTGCCATGAAAAATACTCCTCTGCTGACATGATAGCCTGATGCTTGCTGTGCCAAATCATTGGCGAGCCAATTGTCCTGCCTGGAGACATGAGATATGGAAAAATAGTCCAAAGTTGATATAATATCCAGGCACCTGTCGAGATATGTGTTGAGTGATCCATTGTTACACTGGAAGACCTTAGCCACTTGCTGGACTATAAGTAGTGAATCACCATATGCCTCGACATGAGTTACCCCTGCATCTTTCAAAATGTCTAACCCGAATAGAAGAGCTTCATATTCGGCTTCATTGTTAGTGCAAAAATAATCCAGACGACAGGAGGCCTCAAAGATTAGTACCGTGGGGTGATATGCACACAATGCCGACTCCTTGTCCACCACTACAAACTGAGCCATCAAAATAAAGTTTCCACGGTACAGCCGACACAATATTTAAGTCGGCTTCTTGCTCTAGGTCAATCCGATGCTCAACGATGAAGTCGGCCACAATCTGGCCTTTCATGGACTTGAGAGGTTCATAAGCCAAATCATATTCAATTAGTCCATACGCCCATTTGCCGATTCGCCCGCTGAGAATCGGCCTATGTATCATGTGCTTGATGACATCGGTTTGACTAAAGACTTTGCACTCGCCAGATAAAAGATAATGGCGCAACTTGGTGCAAGCAAAATAAAGAGATAGGCACAACCTTTCTACAAAGCTATACCTGGACTCGGCATCTAGCAGTCGTCGACTTAGATATGTAATGACATACTCCTGTCCTTCGGCTTCTTGAGTTAAGGCGGCTCCAATCACCCTTTCCTCAGCTGCAATGTAAAGCCGAAACGGTAGACCACGAGTCGGCTTTCTCAGAACTGGAGGTTTAGACAAACAGGCCTTTATTCTATCGAATGCCTCTTGCTGTCTTGCCCCCCAGGTGAACTCGTCATCATTCTTGAGCCGAAGGATCTGTGTGAATGCATCAACTTTCCCTGACAAGTTAGTAATAAATCTTCTCAAATAATTTACCTTGCCTAGGAACTTCTGCATATCCTTTTTACAAGTCGGCGCCTGTACTTTCTGGATAGCTTCAATCTTGGCCGGGTCAATCTCTATGCCGGCTTCATGTATGACGAAACCGAGGAACTTTCCAGCCGACACGCCAAAGGCACACTTCAAAGGATTCATCTTGAGCCCGTACTTCCTCATCCTTTCAAACGCAAGACGTAAGTCGGCCAAATGATTTAACTCGCCGTCCGACTTGACAACTATGTCATCAATGTACACCTCCAGCACGACTCCAAGAAGATCATGAAATATTAAGTTCATTGCCCTTTGATATGTAGCCCCAGCATTCTTCAACCCAAAGGTCATCACTGTCCATTCGAATAAACCAACGAACCCGGGGCAGCGAAATGCTGTCTTAGCCGAGTCCTCTTCGGCCATGAATATTTGATTGTACCCCGCATTCCCGTCTAGAAAGCTGATGACTTTGTGTCCAGAGGCATCATTGATAAGCATATCGGCTATTGGCATAGGATATTCATCCTTGGGCGTAGCTCGATTTAGGTCTCTGAAATCTATGCATGCTCTGATCTTGCCAGATCCCTTCTTCTCGACCGGCACAATATTGGAAATCCACTCAGCATACTTGCAAGGCCGGATAAAGTTAGCTTTCAGGAGTCGGCCAATCTCTTCCTTGATCCGGTCATATATTGCCGGGTTGAATTTACGAGCCGGCTGTTTATATGGCCTGAAGCCGGCTTTTATTGGTAGCCGATGCTCGACGAGTTCTCGGCTTAACCCGGGCATCTCGTGATACTCCCAAGCAAAGCAATCCACATACTCTTTGATTAGCGCGATTAACTCAGATTTATAATCGGCTTCTAGCTTTTGGCTTACAAATGTCGGCCTAGGAATAGTGCCATCCCCAATGTCCACCTCTTCGAGCGGGTCGGCCGATGTAAAGCCTTGCCCCAACTTATCCATGTCGTCTGGTTCTTCAATCGCTCACACATATCGTTCCTCTCAGCCCGATACTTGTCCAGACGCTTCTGCAGCCACTCATTATTGTTGGGATCCATTTACTTGAGATGTAGCCGATTGCTTCCAACCGGCTTTAAAGATACTGGCACGAATCCGTCCCTGGTAGCACTCAGGAAATCGAACCCAGATAGATCACGTCCCGAAAGACATGTGGCATTGGAGTGCTGCCAATCAGCAATGGACTCGGCTAATGCAATACATGCCGAATTATCAGCATGAACGACTTCAATCTCGTCATCGATCCATTGTACGAGCTGCTGGTGCATGGTGGATGGGACACATTGATTTGCATGGAGCCAATCTCGTCCAAGTAGCACATTGTAATTTCCCTGCACCTCAGCAACAAAGAACACGGTGGCCAAAGTCTTACTTCCCACGGTCAGCTCCAGACTTATGACTCCTTTGGCCTCAATTCCTTCTCCTCCTTCAAACCCGTTAAGCACCATGTTCGTCTTCATAAGATCTGCATCCTCTAGTTGTAATTTCTTGAAGACAGAATACGGCATTAAATTCACCACAGCGCCTCCATCCACCATCATCCTGGTAACCGGGTTTCCATTGATGTGTCCTCTGACGTACAAAGGTTTCAGGTGCTTCACCGGTTCCTCAGGTTTTGTGAAAATGGCATTCTTGGGTCCAAAGTTGATTTGCGCTACCTCGGCTTCTTCTTCTACAGCACGGAACTCGGCGGGCAAATAATATACCATGTTAATATCCATACTTACCCGAGTTGGTGTACTTTCGTAGTCGACTAATTCTTCATCTGCCGGGTCTTCCAGATCATCCGCTGCCGAATTATCTGCCGACTCCTCGTTCGCCGATTCATCCGACTCGCCCTTTGCTGACTCCTCCCCTGCTTCCAAGTCTGCTGCTTCGACTTCATCCGCCCATGATGCATAGGTAGTGGCCGGTACAGGAGTCGATTCTATCTCCTTGCTCACAACAGAACTCGGCGCAATCACCAAAGGAGTCGTTAAAGGAGTCGGCTTTGGTACCCATAGATGAGCCGACACCATTGGTTTTCAGCGTTGAGCTTGGCATCTCTGGCTTGCTCAGCATCCTTCTCTGTCATCTCCCGGTTCCTTGCCCTCTGCAGCTTCCGCTTCTGTGTCTTCGTTATACCCTGTGGACACCACTTTGGCTGTGTATATTTCGGGTCCCGGGGTCTGGCTACCGTATTTTGACTGGACCCGGCTTCATGGTTATTAGATACTGTTTTAGGCACGATAGCAAGTATCGGCTTATCATTTATAGGTTCTGCAACCGGGTCCTTCAGCTTCAGCACATGGGTCCCAATGACCAATGACTTCTTTGGAACCAACCTCCTTTCCATGTTGGTGACCTTGGCTCCTTGCTCCTTGACTCGCCAGTAGGAGGATTCACCAGGATACACAAGTCGGCTCTGTACCTGTTTGCCGGGTTACTTGACGCTTGTACTCCCCGGCCGACTCCTGGTATTGGTGACTCCTCTCAATAGATGGTGACCTCGGTCGCTTCCCATATTGCCTGAGTCACCTTAGACCCGGCTTGGCGCACGTACTTGTTCAGCAACATATCAAAAGTCGGCTTAACCTTCTTTGGCTTATACTCAACTTGATTTGTCTTCCATTTGCCGACTTCCGGGTTCTTGGGCTTCACGAACCGAGGTTGCCCCCCGAGTTCTGGATTCCGGCTTCCGGGTTCTCTTGTTTGTGGTTGTTGCCCCCCGAGTGTGGAGTTCCTGACAGTGATCTTAATAACCTCCTTTCCGTCGGGTTGCCGGATCAACATGACTTCTCTCCTTGCTTCCTTGACGCCGACTTCTTTCCTGGGCTCACCAATAACCACATTAGATTTGTTAGCGGCTTCGGCTGCTTCTGGCCGAAGAAGTACTTTCTTCCCCTCGAGATCAAGCACGTTCATTGGGAACGGCTGTGTGTCAATGGCCATGCCAGCAAAACTTAATCGTCCATCATTGAGGGCCGATTGGATCTGTCGACGAAAGACATTGCAATCATTAGTAGCATGAGAGAAAGAGTTGTGATATTTGCAATATGCACGCCTCCTTAATTCATCAGGCGATGGCATGACATGATTAATCCGGATTACTTTGTCTTTTAACAAGGCATCAAATATCCTGTCACATTTGCCTACGTCAAAAGTACATTTAACTTCATCATCCCGATTCCTACGAATCGGCTTTAAGTCATCACACATATAGGGTTTGGCCTTGCTCGGCCAAACAAACTCGGCTACGTAAACATCGGCTTCATCACCGGAGTCGGCATCATATTCGATAGCGTTAAGCCGACTCCTGCTCATCCGATGCGAGTCTTTGGAATCGTTGACTCGGCTTTCATGAGCCAAAGCTTTCTCCTGAACCTGACCGACAGAAGAGAACTCGTGTCCTTCTAGCTTCTCCCTCAGATACAGTTCTCAACCCGTTAAAAACTAAGTCGGCCATATCTCTCTCGGTTATTGCCAAGCTATAACATCGGTTTCTAGTATTTCTAAACCTCTTGATATAATCGGATACCGATTCATCATGTTTCTGTTTAACCGATGTAAGATGGGACAATTTTAACTCGACTTCACCAGCATAGAAGTGCTCATGAAACTTTCGCTCCAGTGAAACCAAGTGTGTATAGAGTTAGGGGCTAAAGCTGAATACCAAGAAAAAGCAACCCCAGTCAACGATAACGAGAACAAGCGAACTTTGATGTGATCATGATTAGCTTCGCCTAATTGAGCCAAGTATTGACTAATGTGTTCCCATGTTGATTTGTTATCCACCCCATTGAATTTAGAGAACTCGGGAACTCTATAGCCAGGTGGGTAAGGTTGCAGATCGAAATACTCGGGATAGGGTTTAACGTAGGTTCTATGTTTTGGCATAATCCCGAGTCTATCATAAGCTATCTGATCTAACCTTTTCTGGAACTCGACCAGCAAATCGTCCCTACTGGCCGATTGACTTGGCACAAGAGCAGAATTGGTCACAGGGCCGGGCTGTATCCAAGGAGCCGAATTCGAATTCGGCATTGACTCGCGTCCAGGAAATTGCACCGCTGGTCCCGTCTGGCCTGGCGGGTAGGGTAAACTTCGGATCGGAGTCGGACAGGGTAATGTATTGACAACCCGACTTTCCCTGTTTGGGCTCATCGGTTGTGCGTCCGATGTTTGGCCTTGGATGGTGTTTTTCTTAGCAGCATCAAGTTCCATGACAGCATTATAAACAGTATTTGTACCTTGTGAAACATGGAACTGAATTTCAGCTAATTGCTCAGAAGTAAAGACACTATTACTTACAGCGGGTGTGTCGATGTTGATGTTTAGAGGAACATATTCCGGCTCCTTGATCGGCGCAGTTGCACCTTGCCGATCTAGCTTAAAGCTGGCCAAGTATAACTCCTCGTCTTCCTGTTCCCGCTTGAGTCGCAGCGCCTCGAACTCCTCGCTCCTCTTTTTTCCACTCATCCAGACCTTGGCGTTGCGCCTCCGACAAGTCCTTGAGAGTAGGCTTGATGATGTTGTCGGTGGTGATGCCGGACAGATCTGTAGCCTTGGAACCGGACATTGCTATCCGATTTTAGGTTTAGAGATTGTCCCCAGCGGAGTCGCCAAAAAGTGTGTTGCGATGTAAACGCGTCACACGAACACGTCCTCGTGTACCCGCGGTGCCGGGGGAGATACTCCGCAACTCGCCCCGCGGGAGGCCGGGTCTCAGCGCGATACGCAAGACAGAGACTCGGCGCGTTTGAAACCAGACGCCCCAGCCCCTCGGGAGGGACCCCGTCGGAGGGAGCCGGCGACGATTGGCTGAACTTGGCCGGTTTGACCGCTCCAAGCTCGGTTGTCGATATTCGTCGAAATCTAGTTGAAGTCGCCGAACAACGGAAGCATAAACAAGGGTTTGAGGGTAAAAAGTAGAGGTTGTATTGATTTGTCGATTGTTTGCTTAATTTCAATCGGCCGTCACCTCCTACATATATATAGTGAGGCGGCTGGACTTTCCCGTACAAGCATTAGACTTCTACAAGGATTACAACTCATGAATTAAGTCGGTTTCTATCTCTAAACTAGGCAAGAGTCTTGGTCGGCTTCGTACTGGACTCGAACTCCAAGCGTCCATCTTCGGCTTCCTTTGGAAAGTCGCCTTTTGTCCTTCCGTGTTGACCTTGAACTCGTTCTGGCCCCACCGACTCCTATTTTGGACTTTGGCAAGTGTTTTTCCCCCTGTTTGGCTTTTTTGATGTAACTCTAGAATCTTCAAGAAACGCCACATCTGTCCTGCACCGGGTCCCGCCGAACCGGGTCCTGGCTATGCCGGGTTCTGAAGCCAAGCTACCGACTCCTGGAAATATTGGGTTTGCTTCCTGCCGGGTCACCAACAAGTCGCCATTCCCTCCTGAGGACTCTTGAACCTGATACCTGCCAAAAATGGGTGCTAACAGTTTGCCACCTAGGGTATTAGAGATTTTAAGTCACTCCATGTCTAGTTTACTTCCAGTGCAGCCACTAGTCATATGGACTTTGTCTTGACTAAGTAAGTAGCATGGAACCAGCCCGGTTTGACAAGCAGATGTAGGGGTTGTAGGTTGGAACGGGTCAAGCCAGTAGTGGTTGGGAAAGTGCTTCAGAAAGGGCTCATCTTGGTCTTCTCCTTTCCTTTTCACTAAATGAGGGTTAAGGATAGAATGGGTTGATCGAGTCTAGTGGGGAAAGTGCCACAAACTCTCGAGAGTAAAATAAAACTAAGATCTTAGCCGTGTCCCCGGTTATGGACAATTTGAGTAACTAAGCAAGGTGGTTGACAGAAGAATCTCATTCATTCCAATTTCATAATAAAATTTGATGGGTGAACAAGGGTAGAAGAGATATTGGTTTTCATGCCATGTTTATCTCATAAATAGCTGGTTTTAAAAGAAATGAATTTTGAAAGTATAGGATAAAATTTGCTTTGCGCAAGAGCCTTGAACTCCACCAGCCAAATATGCATGTAGAGATAGTCTTGCCATTTAATATCCACCATAGTATGACACTTGCCAGCCTGTCACAAGGTTTTGACCCAAATTCCCTGGGCTGCAACGTTAATGTTGCAGGTTGTTCAGATGAGGAGTGAGGACGTGGTTTATTTCGAGCTTACAACCAACATGGTCGCCAGTGGCACATGGAGATGATGGAGCTCAGTGCTACTTTATTATGCTGCTTGAACTCTGAATAATATTTGTGGAACTATATTTATTTTAAGCTAGCTTTGGCTATGCAAAGTTGTAATAAAGTACATTATTTTTGGATCATTCGTACTTGCGATGTAATAACGTTTAACATTTATGCATGATATTACATCCTGTTGGTGAATGCTAGCCATACTCGATCTAGGGCCTAGCAATTTCACAAAGTATTCTTGCTTTTCAAAGTGAGGGTGCTACATGGGATCCGATGGATTATAAAGTTATGATCAGATTGTGCATGATTCTTATATGTTGATTTATGTTCTTGCATGCTCTCCGATGTGCGTAGTTACTTTGGCCAAGTGATTGTGTGTATCTCCAAGAGCGAGTATTTATGCTAGATAGTGGGTTCATGCCCCCTTTTGTTCCTGGGCACGAGTGACAGAAACGTCTAAGGGCGAGGGTGTGCTGTTGCTACTAAGGGTAAAACAGCGCTTTACTTAATGCAAATGTCTATTGCTTGCAACTTAATACCGATGGGTGACAGGCTGGATAGCGATCCCACGGTGGACTTTTTAGACAAAGATGCAGTTGGACTCAACGATCTTTGTTCATTGTCGTCATGCCTACTTAAATATTATCATGTTCTCTTTGTCATAGCTAGATTAAGTTTGTGTTAAATCTTGTCAATTGCCGAGCTGTAATTTGTTTACCCATCATATGGATGTTCTATTTACTCGAGAGACTCCACTAGTGAACCCATGGCCCCCGGTCCATCTTTTTACATTGATTGTAACCTTTATTCATCACTTTTCACCATCATTACTCCTCTGGTCCATTTTCATAATTCATCTATTTCACTATACAATTAACCGCTTTGTTTTCTGCGAGACCGGAAAGATTGACAACCTTTCCACCGTTGGGGGCAAAGTATTTTGGTTGAGTGTGTGCAGGTCCACGTCTGTTGAAGATTAAGCGCTAGAGATCTTCAACATTCACTTTGTTGTTGATTTCAAGGTCCTACTGGTTCGATAAATCTCGGTTCGTTATCGAGGGAAAACTGCTGCTTGCTACATCTCCGCCTTCGCTTGGGGCACCACCCAACTCTTCATCAGTAGCAATCATTGTGTGCCGGTTTATTTTTGTTCAATGTTTGTATTCGGAGTTGTGTGCCGGTTTATCTATGATGAATGTTTGTATCCGGAGTTGTGTGTCGGTTTATCTGTGATGAATGTTTGTATCCGGAGTTGTGTGCCGGTTTATTTGTTGTGAATTTGCAGGGATTTAAAATGAGTGCGGACGTTTTGCCAAAATCTTGATTCATTTCCGTTTCGGCAAATTTCCGGCACTCCTGCCAAAAAATAGCAAAGGTCTTGCCGAATTTTTTCCGTGAAATATTTGGCATGACCTTTGCTAATTTTTGGCACTAGGAGTGCCGGAAATTTGCTAGAACGGAAATGATTCGACATTTCGGTAAAACATCGGCGTATTTTTTTGTTTCTTTTAACTAACACGTTTCATTTCGTTGTCACACGCAGAACACATGGCTAACAACGAAGAGGCCGGAGGTTCTTCTCGCCAGTTAAGCGTGGAAGAACAAGCCAGAGAGAAGCACGCGGACTTCTGGAACTTCTATAGTGAGCTGGTTGTTCATGGCACCGAGGTGGCTGATGTTGCCGAGGACGTCCATCGTGGCGCCAAGGATGGCAACAAGACCACTACTAGTTGCGCCGGGGATGGCAACGAGACCACTGATGGCGAAGAACGCATAGATGGTAGCCAACCCAAGAAGGCTAGGAAGGAGAGGAGTAAGAACAAGGTCTGGGCCTTGAGGGAACCGATTACCCAAGTGTCCGACGGTGGGGCGCCTCTACCGCCTAAAGGGACCGCCAGAGGGTACGGCCTCCAAGTGGCATGCATCCTTCGAGAGGTCGTCCCGATCTACGAGGATAACATAAGGGACGCTAATAAAGAGAATTTGCGCCTCCGCCTCATCAAGAGGTTGCACAAACGGTACGAGTTCCCGCCGGCTTACATTCTCTGGCCTTACTATCCCGAGTAAGTAGTCATTCGCCACGCCATAATTAAGATGCTTCATTAGATTTCTATCCTTATTTTCTAACATTCTGTCTAAATAGTTTTGCCCAGAGACAAGTACTGCATCCTGATCGTTCTCTCCCTGCAATATTCCCTAGCCACATATTTGGACTCCGGTAGGGAGAACACGAAAGACTACACCAACGTCAAGAGGGCTCTGCATAATGCTCTAGTTGACTTCGGTACGAGGGGAGGCGTCTTCAAAAGGACCAGAAAGGGCAGAGGAGGCGTGCACTCATTCAACCACATAACGTAGTTCGCCATCCATCAGATCTGTGCGTTCGTATGGGATGAAGAGCAACTCAAGCTACCAGATCAACTCCAACGCTGGACCCAACAGTTGGCGACCATCCAAGATCGTGATCTCAGATAAGAATTCTATCTCATCCAGGAGACGTTTGCGCGAATCATCATACACGATGTCTGCACTGTTGGAGGCATGTTCTACTACGACGGCGCTCCACTCGATAACGCGGAGGTAGAAGGGTGCTTAAAAGCACATGGCGACATCTGGTTGTTCACGACGAAAGACGGCATCGGCCCCTTCCCGACCCCGAAGACCGTCGCCTAGCTAGTCACAATCCTTCATTATGTTGTCTAGCTGTCTAGCTTATGTTCAAATGATCGACGAAATTCCTGTCGTAATTAAACTTTCTGTTGTAATGTGATGATCGAACTTACTACTCGATTCCAAGATGTGTAATAATTTGTCTTATATTTATTTTCAGTTATAATGCATGTGATGTATATATCTTGTCTACTTCATTATATTGTTTTGCAAAATGTATTATAGAATATACGTATATAAATACATGTATAAACACCTGTATAAATACGCAGTACATAAAAAAATACAGAGAATCATAGCCGTGGCGCACGAAGATGCTGCGCCACGGGTACGCTCCATTAGCCGTGGCGCACTGGGGTGCCTGCGCCACGACTAATATTGGTGACGCACCAGTACCAGTGCGCCACGCCTAGCGGAATTATATACCCGTGGCGCACCAAGCTGATGCAGGGGGCTACGCCACGACTAGCCTTTTTTTTGCTAGTGCAGCGTCAGTACTGAGTTGATATCAGCGTCGCCCAACAACGGATTATATTCATCCCAGAAACTAAGACTGGGTACTCTAAGTGCACTACTAAACAACGAAGTCATCCTATGTTACCGCTCCCACTTGCTAAGACCACTTCTACAAAGTATCGATCTCTCGTCTCGCGACGATGTTGACGTCTAGATCGCCATGCAAACTGAATTGTGTCGTCAAATGTCCGGTGAATCACCGTCTTCTCCATATCTGTTCCATACACACCTATCGACATCCAGACATAGACGTGGGCGTCTCCACGAGACCGAAAAATCATGCCTTTACAACCGAGCTGTCAGGTTGCCATCGTCATTGACGAACTCTTCAAACACCATCCTGATATTCCCTACCTCCATTAGTACCTTGATAATCGCGGTGGTTGATTTGCCGTAGTCGAGATGGCCAATTGTACCGGCGTAAAGTGGAGTGTCTTGCGGGTAAAGGCCGTCTTGCTTATCGCCATGACCCGCTCATAGAAAATGGCCGTGTCACGCTCGAGGCTATATCAGGCTGGTTTCAAGGATGATAGCTTACGAGTACTCAGGGAACGGGTGCCAACCTAGAGCACCACAGCAGCAGCCATGAAGACCATGGCAACGATGTGTGACGGCGGTGCACCACCATCCGGCAGACTTGAGGCATAACGAAAGCAGAGCGCCAGATCCACGACCTCGCCGCCCACCGTTTTCGACTCCGGGGAGATGACTCCACACAAACCAGCAGGATCAGGCCGCTGTAAAATCCAATATTTATTGGATGCATTTATTTCATTATATATTACATTGTTTTATTATATTTAATGTTAGTACAGCAAATTAAAAGGGTAAACAATATATTTATGAGCCCATATTGGTGAAGATTCTATCAAATCGACCTTTTCGATTTAATAAATGGCTATTTATGGAGCAAATATATACATATATTCTAAAAAATCTTCTAAATAAATGCTTATTGAAAAACTACATATAAAAAGGGGCCGCGTGTAAAGATCAAACTTCACTTGTACCTCTCGTTCTCCCACGTCTCAAGATGTCTTCACTTAGGCTAGGATTGAACATTGTTGCTGTGTATTTCATTTTCGTTGCACAGAAAATCCAAGCAGGTCGATTTCATCCAAACAACAAAGAGGTGAGCATGTAGATCCATAGGGAGCATATCCTGGTGGCATGTGTAAATGTGTATTTTTTTCCTCTTGTTTTCTTATATTTTATATTTCATAACAAATCAAAGAAGGTTGATTTCATCTACAAAACATTATATCTTATCAATAGCATCTATAATTTTCCTTTACATATTTAATCAACATATAACCAATTAGTGAATACAGTTTTTCCTAAATACTCACATGGAAATTCTTCTCACCTCTAGCCATGGTATGAACAAGAATCAGAAATGCGTGGTGGCAAAAATTATGTGAGTTTCCTTGCCTCCTTGTTTCGTGGTCTTTTACAAGTCCATATTTATGATGAAAACTACATTTCTAGACCCTTATATATCCTGAATCCTTTCACAGTTCGCCACCCACGTGACATCTGCTGGGAGCTACCATGGAGTTGCGGCTACAATGGACGTATATGGACACAATCTCACTGATGGCCAAGTGAGCACAACCGCAATTTGGTTAACTAACATGGAGGGTGATGCTAAATCTGACGAGGACGCCATCTGGATAGGATGGCATGTACGACGTCTAGTTCCAGACTTTTTTTTTCCTTAAGTGATTCTTCATATAACTGTAGCATGACCTAACTGTCTTGTGTTTCATTTGACGTAGATTTACCCAAAACACTATGGAGATTCGCATACTCGCTTCTTCACTTATTGGACGGTATATATGTTTGTTCCTTTGAAACCATATAAGTTATATACCCTTTTAATTTGCAGTACTAACATTAGACTGTCCTGTATAGTATGAAAAATACATCAGTATATATCTTGTAACAACGTACATCATGTATGAAACAGAGAGATGCGTACAACAATACAGGTTGCTTTAACATGGACTGTCCTGGTTTTGAGCCTGGACCTGGAGCCGGAATGGCTCCGGGCGATATAATAGCTCCCGTCTCTGCCAATGGTGCTCCAACAAGGATGACGATTAATGTGTTCCAGGTAACTAAATACATACTTCATGTTTCATGTTACTAAGCATGTGAACCCCAATGAACTAACTGAACTGAATGTGCGCCAAGCAAAATTCCTATAACTTCAAACTCTTTTTTCGTAATGGCAGGACGTCCATAAAGGGATATGGTACATACAGGCCGGGTTAAATGGTGATTTAACAGTTGTTGGCAGTTACCCAGGAAATGTTTTCGAGAGGCTATCCGAAAAGGCGACTCATCTCGCAATCGGTGGCATTGCTAGAGGAATTGGAGCTAGCCTCCCCCCTCCGATGGGCAGCGGATCCTTGCCCTCCGGCAAAGCAGCATCAATCACTGATTTGTCGTGCGCTGGAGAAGATGACAGACGTGCACCCTTTCCCCAGGATACAGACATAGTAGAGAGTGAGAGTAGCTGTTACGGCATCACGCCTATTACTGATGGGAAGTGTTCTTACGGAGGGCCTGGAGGCTGCTCCTTGCCGCCGGTTTGATGTATTAAAACTGAATACATGATGAGCAGTCTCATCACAACAGTTTTTTTTTGAAAAAGAGCGCTTTATTAGACTTTAACCAGTTTACATCAAGGAGATACAACCAGTAATGTCCACCCAAGCCTCTGCATAACTAAGATGCACACAGCCCATAAAGAAAATGTAGTAAGAGAGAGAGAGCTGAAGGGGGCGAGGGGAAGACACATAGGAGAAACTTGTCACATGCGACGAAAATCGATCCTATGGTGAAGACGGCCCGATACGCAGATTATGCTGCCACCCATGATGGGAAAAAATATCTGTCGCCACTTGCTACAACCGTGAGGAAACCTCTGTAAACACAGGTCTCGGTGAGCCGGACTCTGAAGAATAGACCACTCCCGGCGATAGTGAGCATATCGGAAAATTACCTGTATTGGAGAAGAAACTTTAGCGTTAAAAACTCTGTCATTTCTATATAGCCAAAGCGACCATAATAGTCTCATCACAACCGTGATGATAGAATATCTTCTTTTATACAAATCATTTCGGATTAAGAGAATTTAGACTTCAGTTACAGATTTCAATGTCCTCGTCTATTTGAACAGTCTTAACTTTAGAAAATATTCAGACGATCTATCAGGTCAAGAATAGAAGAGAAAAAATAAACAACGCATAGTGACAGAGCAAGTACCGCAGGATTTTTTTTCTAGGGCACGCGAAAGCGTACCGTATTTTTATAGAAGGCAGAAAACAATTTACAAGAACCTGGCGTCCCAACTGTAAACAGTTAGGGCAGGTACACCCCACACACGCATCGAAAGTCTACTCTCCTATCCTAAGAGGAACTCCTACACCTGCTAACCTCCATCGGTTAGCCTCCTCCTTGATTCTAAGTACCAGCTCGGCTGCCGAAGCGAAGAGCGCCACATTGTTGAAAGCACGCGCATTCCGGTGCTTCCATAACACCCAGCATGTCAGAATCACTCTTGAGTCAAACTGACGCTGCTCCTTACCCTGAACCGGAGCCACCAGTTCTCCACTTATCCTCCTGTGTCGGCGTGTTGTCTATCAGCCCTGCCTCACTGAAAGACCGATGCCAGACTTCCCGTGCGTATGGGCACTGCACCAGAATGTGCTCTACTGAGTCCAGGTCCTGCAAGCAAACGAAGCAAGCGTTCGGTTCTTCCTGCAAAATCCATGCTTAGCGCGTCGCACAGTCGTCCAAAGTCTGCCTCTGAGGTGCCTTCGCCTTCCAGATGCACCCAGCTGTCGTGAACTGCCACACGGCCAGGCGAACCGATCCTCCTGCTCAAAATTTCTGTCCACTCGTAAGATGGCTGCGCATAGCTCCACGCACTGGACAAACCCCTCCATGGGCAGTTCGCCAACCAAATCCATAGTCCACCTGTTGTCATGGAGAGCCATCTGCACCGTACGTCTGTCTCGTGTTCTGACCGGGACCAACTGGAAAACCGCCGGCGCAATAGTCTGAACTGACTGACCCTCGATCCACCGACCCGTCCAGTACCGCAGGATTTAACTATATATACTAGTACTAGCGGAAGAAAAAGTTACCCCGCTGAAATTAAAACAATAACTACTCTGAATATGATTTTTAAGCCTCTTTACGTAGCCTTGAAATTCTCGTCCGATGAGGCGCGGGTGTCACTGACAATGACAACGGGCACCTTTTGTCGTCGCTAACCAACACGCTCATGTTGGCACGATTAGGCTGGTGCCAACGCGGGCGCGAGGCGGGGTGGTATCGCCCCGACGCGGGCGAGAGCGAGGCGGGAGGAAGGCGAGACGAGAGCGGCGGGCAGCGGATCCGTCGCCGGGCGGGAGCGGGCGCTACCGCCCCGCTCTCGCCCGCGTTGGCGGCGGTAGGGGGGCGGTAGGGAGGCGGGAGCGGGGCGGCGCGCTGGCGGGGCGTGGCGAGAGCACGGCGTGGCAACGGCTAGCTGACGTGGCGAGCTCTGATTCGTCCACGTCAGCTAGGCGTTGAGGTATCCGTTGGAGCTTCAAAAAATTCGAAAAAAATTGCAAAAAATTCCAAATTTCATCCCCAACCCCCTATAAATACCCTCACCTGGTTTCACTCATTCCACACCCCACTTCATCTCATTTCTCTCCTCCACTCTCCCAAATCTTCTCCACCATGTCGGGTTGGTCTCCAGATTTCACCCCATTCACCGATCTCTTGCAGTCCGACGCGTCACCAGCCCCTCCCCAAGATGATTTCTCTCCGACACATCGTCGCTCCGATGTCGGTTCTTCGCCGCATCCCCGAGTATTACTCCCCTCAGGCGCACCACCTCCGGGGCCATATGGTCCAAACCATCCACCTCCGGGGCCATATGCTCCATACCCTCCGCCTCCGTATCCATACCCTCCACCTCCACATACTCCACCTACAGGTAGCGGGAGTGGGACTCTACCTCCGTACCCACCACCTTCGTACGTCCCATATGCTCCACCTCCATATGCTCCATACGCGCCATTTCCCCCACCACCTCCTACACCCACTGCTCCAAGCTCCGGCTCCGAGTCTCAAAACGAAGTCGCGGAAACAATCCAACCTAAGCGTCCAAAGAGGCTTGACTGGACAACTGCGGACGAGGAAAAACTGGTAATTTAATTACCCGTCATCTATTTAATATGGAATTTTCTTTTATATGACTAACAATATCTATTTTGGGGTAGGTTCATGCTTGGATTTTTCACTCTAAGGACTCTATCGCCGGTAATAGCAAGACCGGCGTTAGTTTTTGGGGTCAGATAGCTAAAACCTTCAACTCTACCTCGGCACATTCCCGTCGTCGGACCGCGAAGCAACTGAAGGATCATTGGAACGTCTACAACCGTGAGGTGTCCATGTTTAATGGATACTACATCCAACAAGAAGGTTTACGTCAGAGTGGAGCAGACGATGCAATGGTCATGCAGGCGGCAATGGCGAGGTACGAGAATGACATAAGAGTGACTCAGCCTTTCAGACGCCACCACTGGTGGCAAGCTGTTCGCAATGAACCGAAGTGGAAAGGACAACATGGTCCTGGTAGTGGATCCGATTCCACTGCCAAGAGAAGCCGCCTCGGAGTTTCTGGTGAGTACAGCTCTAGCGAGGCGACGGAGGAGGATCGTCCAATAGGCCGCGATAGGGCCAAGGCGACGGCACGGAGGGAGAAGGGAAGGAGGAAGGGGAAGGAATCCTCATCAAGCAGTGAGGTAGCAAGTAAAGGCTTCACAATGAAGAACATGTGGAGTGGTTTAGTGAAGGCTAAGCTACTCAAGCAATGGAACAAAATGAAGGACCGATCAACCACCGACATGGACGAAGCAGAAAAACGCACACATGCGAAGGCCATGAAGATGGTGGAAAAAGAGCTTGGGCTGCAAGATGATGAGGATGAGGAGGATTAGAATGTATTTTTTTATTTATTATGTATTTTTTATTATGCAATTTTATTAATTATTATGTAATCGGTAACATTTGTAGTTCAATAAAATTATTTTCTTGCATTATTTTGAATGTCTAAACAAAAGCGAGTGAAATAACTAAATCTGAAAAAGAAATGCTGATGTGGATGAGAGAAAAGTGAGAGCTGGTACTACAGCCCGTGCATTGACACCGTGGGGTGAGAGTGGGGGAAAAAGCTGACGTGGCGGGGCTATAGCCGGCGGTGCACTGGCACCAGCCTTATCAGTCGTGGGACGATGTTCACATCCGGACTGTGCATGTTTTGTATGTGTGGGGCGCATATGCTATTGATGGGTCTCCACGGTCCTATATAGGGTGTGCACGTTTCCACCAGGAGAACTTGGCTGGACGATCGATCCTACACTGCGATGATCACTGAAGATGCTCACATGCGATTGGAACGTTTGGTTTGTGTTTGGCATATCGTCAAGGCTATAAGGATATGAAGATAGAGATTTGACAAGTTGAGGAGGCATCATAGTGTGTGTGTGAGGTTTGGTTGTGCTCATTTGAGTACATGGTTTTGAGCTTCAGGGTGAAATCTTTTGGTCTAACATTTGTTGATTATAACAGGCAATGACGGTGCTTATACATCGTTATGTTGCTGAAAAACTTGCACCCACTCTGTAGAGTGAAAACACAGGATCTACCCTTTCATGACTGGATCGAGCAACATCGACGGTTACAAATCGTTTCCTTTCTAACGCCCGTTGCTTTTAGAGAACCTTTCCAGCAACGGAGGGAACATACAAGAGTAAGCTGTCATCGACTGAAGCATTAGTAATTGCTAGGCGACTGCTGTATATATAGGCGTTCCCCCGAAATAAATAAGACACGCATAGTCTAAATTTGGTCCAAATTCGTACACTTCATTATTATTGATAGACTCCGTGGAATTCAACAGATTAAATAAAACACATCCTTTATTTATGATTCGATCAATAATTTGCTCCGCAAGAAGAGCAAAAGATCGAGCGGACATGCAGAAAGCAGCAACATTAGACAGGCCCGTACATCAGTACATGGAGTCGGCTACTCTGCAGCCTGATATGCTGATAGATTTACTTAGTTAACCCTGCAAATACACATACAAAAACGTAATGATTAGAATACATTCGTAAAACTATAACTATTTACTAAATTTAGTACATCCACAGCATGTAGATTAAGTTAACTAGGAGTAAAAATATATTTTTGTACCTGGAGCAGTCGACATTGGAGCTGATGGGGAAGCCGACGGTGACGTTGCATATGCCGGGGATGCTAGCGGCGTTGCCCATGCTGATGCCCCTGGATGACCCCGCCAGGTCCTTCAGGCAGTTGCATGTGGCCCGCCGGTCGGCCGCCGTCGATGCCCTGCCGTTCAGGGACCTCACCCCGCTGCAGCACCCCGCCGACGGCGCCGCTGCCCTCCCCGTCACGTACGGCTGGCATGGTCCGATGGTGTAGGTCACGTAGCCGCAGGTCACAGCCGCCGACGACTTCTCCGCCGCCGCCAGCGCCAGGAGCACGGCGAACACGGCGAGCAGTGCCACGCGAGGCGCCATCGATGGTCTGCTTCGTCTAGCTAGCAACTGTCGATTTAGGAGGAGGAAGCAGTTCAGAATTGGTGGCTTTAGCTTGTGCGCGCGTGGTGGTGATGGAGCTCCATGGACCGGGGTATAAATAGCGGCCGGGCGAGAGAGACGGACGGTGTTGCATCCATGCACGTCGTACGTTGTAGGGATATTCAAACTTCAAAGCAAGCATATGCGTGTGCCGGTGGTTGGGCGATCGATCGCCTCGATTCATGCATGTGATGGATCATTGGTTGCATCGATGCATGCAAAAGCAGTACGTTCCCAGATCACTGCACCCCTAGTAGTGTAAGTAGATAGACAGTCGGTGTCAGACAGAAGAAAGGGCGGACATGAACATGACTGTAGTAAATTATGAGTACGATCGATCCGTCTACCATGCCATGCATTTGTCAAAGCTAGCATGCAAAACTAGGAACTATGACCAGTCAAGACATTAAGTTTTATCGACATATGTACTGATGAGCATATACATGTCTGAGATGATGTCAGGTCTTAATATATATATATTTTTTAAAAGTGAAATTCTGTCAATTGGGGATGATAACATATTTTAGAGTTCTACTCTGATTTGTTTAATTGTCAGATTGGTAATCTACCCTTGCATTACCTTGGTATGCCAGTAACGTATTCAAATTTGAAAGCTATGGGGTTTCCTGCACTAGTGGAAAACCCCCTATTGTCCCGGTTGGTTTGGGCCATTCGTCCCGGTTCCCCAACCGGGACTAGCAAATCGGGACGAATGCTAGTCCCGGTTGGGGACACCAACCGGGACTAATGGGGAGGATCTTTCGTCCCGATTCGTATTACGAACCGGGACTAATGGGACGGTCTTTCGTCCCGGTTCGTAATACGAACCGGGACTATTGTCCCGTCAGATTTTTCCACTTTTTTCAGAAATTTCAGAAAATTGTTTAAATTTGTAAAATCAATAATGCTTATTTTGTAATTCATAAAAATATGAATAAAATACCAAAATGTTCAGAAAAATAAGACCTATTTGATTATGTCAAATGCATGCATGTTTAAAAAACATAAATTAAATTTTTTTTAGAACTACAAAAATGCCACTACTAGTGAAATATGGTGAATCACTATTACACATATCGTCACGAATATATTACACACATCTCATTCATCGCGCTTGGTCGAACATATTACAAACGGTACATGTAGTACACACGAGTTTCATTCTTATATATATACATCTCTTTTACACTCACTATTTAATTTCAACCTATCTTATAGTAGTATTCTCCTTTCGGATCTAGGACCTCTGCATCTAAGAATCCGGCAAATTCCTCTTGAATTGCTCGTACGCGATCTTGTGGTAGAAGGCCTTCTCGCAACCGTTCGATCTAATTAAAAAAGGTTTAATATATATGAATGAAAGTAAACACAATTGATGGCAATAAACTAAAATTATGAATATTGCATACGCACTTTAAGTTGTTTTAAGATTCTGCCCTTCTCACAGCACGTCTGACGAATGAACTCGCAGACGTAGTATCCACATAAATGATTCCCACTTCCCTGCCTCAAGCACTTTACGGGAACAGAGTTCAATCAAAATAATAATCAAGAATGGTAATGGTATTGAACTAGAATCAAAGAGATGCGCGGATCTAGGTAGTAATACTTATATTTATTGGTTTAAATGTAAGCTCCTTCGCCCAATCACCCCTAGCCCTGGCGGTGAATCGTTTCCAAGCTCTGCCCGGCAAAGAAAATGAATAAAGAGTTATATATTAATTATTTCCTATCAGTAAATGAATGGAAAGTTACCGATATAGTGCCATAATATGATTAAAATTACCTCTGGAGGCATTCCTGCATGTCCGCCCAATCCTTAAGGGGTTTATGTAACGAGTCCATGACAAGTACTACTCCTTTGTCAGGCATAATGATTAGCAGAATAAAGTGGAATCTGCGCACGCATAAGTCATCAATTATACACTTAACATCGAGAAATTAAGCGAAATAGAATGTGTAGTAACATTTACTTGAAGTTGTAAGGAAATAGTATTTCTCTTTTGGTTTCGTTAAACCGTAACGCATTTACCAAGTTATTCTCTGTATCGTCGTAAAAATCATGGAGACTTTTTTCATGAACGTAATCTGGGTCAACGAACCCAATGTCATAGATTTGTCCTCTTTTGCATTGGAGAATCTTCATTCTGCATAATTAATATAGTGATGAGTAAGATTATAAATGCAATGAACGAGGTGAGCTAGCTAGAGACTTAATTACAGAAATAATACTTATAGACAATAGGCACTGATGATAGCTTTGTCAAGGGCGTCTTGTTGGTATAACTGAAATAATTCAGAAAATTCAATCATTACCACGCCAGCTCCATGCCCGTAATCCTCGTTCTTATATCCCAGGTAGATCCAATTTCCCCCTTTCTTTGAGTCTGTCATGTACCAACTATGCAATCTTCGCATTTTTGTTGGTAGATCTTTGACTAACTCAGGTTTGACGAGAGGATGCCTGTGCCGGTATTTGTATTTTGGAACTATTTGTTCGTGGAATTGTAATTGGTCTAAATACTGAGCAATAGACATGCCCCGAGCAAAGGCTGCTTCTAACTGCTTCTCAGGATCGATGCCGACCGCACGTTTGCTCGACCCCACCTCGGTATTGGAAGACACTTTGAGCGGGGGGCACGATTGTTTTTTCTGTTCTCCGAGCTGCGGAACTGATTTCCGGCTTGCACTACTACTCTTCGACCGCTGTTTATTTGCCCGAACCGACTTGAGAGTAGAGCGGTCATAGTCTGGTGTCAGCTTTGGCGAGGGTTGGGCCATATTTTTCAGCATTTTCACGACATCGGCATGTTCTTGTGGGGTGGAGGGGAATTCTGGCTCTTTCGGCTTCTTGAAATTAGCAAACCATGCGTCGAGTTCGGCCTTTACGTACACCTTATTTTCCTCCGGTGTACGGTCGTAAGGTCTCTTGGCAAGATTCTTGTGAGATACTTTTGGGAGGGGTGACCCCTTACGTTTCGGTGATCGGTTTTTATCGAACCCCAGAGTACCAACATCGGTGTCATTCATGAGATGTAATCGCAACCAACTGCCGAAAGTCTCCATGTGTTTTTGTTTAATCTATGAGTCAGGCTTCCCTGGGTTTTTGGAGCATACAATATTCTCGTGTACCTTGATATACGGAGCCACGAAGGTGGAACTTTGTAGAACTGTGTAATGTGTGCATGCGTTGTATCCCTTGTTTGACTGTCCTGAAATGTTACTAAGAGCAGGCCAATCATTGATGGTTACGAACAGCAACGCTCGTAGGTCAAATTCCATCTGTTTGTACTCATCCCACACACGTACACCTGGTATGGCCCACAACTGCAAAAGTTCATCAACTAATGGCCTTAGGTACACATCAATGTCGTTGCCGGGTTGCTTCGGGCCTTGGATGAGAACGGGCATCATAATGAACTTCCGCTTCATGCACAACCAAGGAGGAAGGTTGTAGATACATAGAGTCACGGGCCAGGTGCTGTGACTGCAGCTCTGCTCCCCAAAAGGATTCATACCATCTGTACTTAGACCAAACCATAAGTTTCTTGCGTCACCTGCAAAGTCCGAGAACTCTCTCTCGATTTTTCTCCACTGCGACCCATCGGCGGGGTGTGTCAACTTCCCGTCTTTCTTACGCTCTTCTTTGTGTCATCGTAACAACCTGGCATGCTCTTTGTTTCTGAACAGACATTTCAACCGTGGTATTATAGGACCATACCACATAACCTTAGCAGGAATCCTCTTCCTGGGGGGCTCCTCATCGCCCTCAACATCACCAGGGTCATCTTGTCTGATCTTGTACCGCAGTGCAGTGCATACCGGACATGCATCTAAATTCTCGTACTCCTCACCGCGGTAAAGGATGCGGTCATTGATGCATGCATGCATGTATCTTCTGCACATCTAATCCTAGAGGGCAGATAGCCTTCTTTGCTTCGTACGTAGTCTCGGGCAATTCGTTATCCTTTGAAAGCTTCGGCTTCATTATTTTCAATAACTTCTCAAATCCCTTGTCAGATAAACCAGTCTCTGCCTTCTATTTCAGCAATTCCAGTGTGGTACCGAGCTTTGTGCTGCCATCTTCGCAATTTGGGTACAACAACTTTTTGTGATCCTCTAGCATGGCCTCCAACTTCAGCTTCTCCTTTTCTGTATCGCATTCTCGTTTTGCATCACAAATGACCCGACCAAGACCATCATCGGGCTCATCTGACGCCCGTTGTTCTTCACCTCCTTCTTTTTCATTGTCTTCCATCGCAGTATCACCGTATTCTTCAGGGAACATAGGATAGTTCTCATCATCCTTTTCTTTTTCATTGTCTTCCATCATAACCCCTCTTTCTCCGCGCTTGGTCCAACAATTATAGCTGGGCATGAAACCTCTCCGAAGCAGGTGGCCTTGAAGGGTTCTCGAGAAAGAGTGCTCCTTAACGTTCCGACAGTCCACATATGGACAAGGCATAAAACCATCATATTTGTTTGCCTCAGCCACATGGATAAATTTATGCAGGCCTGTAATAAAATCAGAACTGCGCCGGTCGCCATACATCCATCGCTGCCGTTCATCCATCTACATATCATATAATTAAGTTTATCAAATACAATTAGAATAACATATTGAATACTGAAATGACCACCGTACATCGACATGCAATATTTCTGTATCAATTATAGATGAAAAGGATAAAGTTGCTAACCTCGGTCGAGGATATCATTTTGTGTGAACTTAAGTGTGGCTCGGGCATTTCATCGAACACATCTTGTGCGTGGCAAAGGAAAAAAAAACTAGCACCCACTTCCCACCAATCCAAGCAAAAAAAATAACAGAGGAGAAGAAGGGGGGGGTTACGTATATAGGCAGGGGAGGGGCATTAGTCCCGGTTCGTGCCACGAACCGGGACCAAAGCTCGGGCATTAGTCCCGGTTCGTGGCACGAACCGGGACCAAAGCCTCCGCGACAGCTTTGGTCCCGGTTCATGCCACGAACCGGGACGAATGTCCCCAACCGAACAGGGACCAATGCTCCATGGGCTCCTGGCAACTCGAACCGGGACCAATGCCAGGCATTGGTCCCGGTTTGTATGGGAACCGGGCCTAATACCTTTTTCTGTCTTTCCCAAAGACCATTTTTCTACTAGTGCTGGATGCTAAAATGGTCAAGAAATTGGATGCTTGGATCTCTAAATCAGCATCTTCTAGTGCAAGATTAACTTTGATTGATGCATGTTTGTCTCGAATTCCTACTTACTATATGTCTATATATTTACTTAGTAAATCTTGTATTGAGAATTTTGATAAAGATATGCGTCCGTTATTTTGGGCGGGCCAGAAAAATAAGAGGGCTTATTACATGGTCAAATAGAAGAAATATTGTCATTCTAAATCTAAAGGGGGACCGGAAGTAAAAGACTTAAGGATACAAAATATAAGCAATCTCAATGACGATGTGCAGGAGGTTACACTGTCAGGCACCTTTCAGAGAAACCAGAAACTTTATTGCGCGGTTTTGTACATTCAAAATAAACAAGAAACCATTACGGCACCCATTCGTGCTCGGTCACCGACAGCTCACGATCTTCGCCGCCACTCTAGACCACCAGCACCACACAATCATGTTCACAGGATCGACGGGGTAATCAGAGTTCAAGAAGACCAGGCGCGAGAAAATCAGCCTGAAGAACCGGTTTCAGCCAACCCACTACATCCAGAGAATGGTCTCTTGGCCCATTACTCTGACACTAGAAATGTCCTCATAGATGGGGCTCGACTGGCATTTCGAACTATCAAAACTTATGTGACACCAGTTCCTCCTATCAGCGAGGTTAGTCGGCGCGCACAAGCACATTTTCAAGATCTAGAACCCGAGCAAAAAGGACAACATTGTCACACCATGGACCGGTGTAGAAAGAAGACATGGCGCGAGGCAAACGACCCAGATCGACAAACCTAGAATCGCACCATGGCGTCCCAACATCTACCAGCAACTACTACCAAGGCCCCAACTTCGGAGACATTTTCCCAGCACCGACTCTAGCTCGGGGGCTTTCGAATGCTCCAACTTCGGCAATCACAGATGGACTCCATGGTAAGTTGGAGTACTAACAACTGGAGAAAACAAGCAACCAAGTGACGACCAGCAGACGCCCATGTCTTATCCAGTCTGAACTATGGCTGACCACGTCGAGCAGCACAAAGAAGGACGGTACAAGTATTCCGTCGACAACCAACCGCTTCCAGGGTGGTTCAATGCAAGTCGGCTGATAAACTTGCAGATACTGGGATTTCAACCCGGCAAAACCTCAAACAAGAACACGTTGTCCACGAAACCGAAGGCTGGAAGGTGCCTTGACATGTAGTGAAAAGCAGGTAATCGTGTGCCCCGACCGACTAAATAATGACCGATCAAGCCAATCATACTTGACTGGACACCCAGAAGGTACACGTAGGGGCGCACAACCTCACGCCTCCCATATTTCAGCTACTTTCAGCACAAATTAGCACAGTTACCGCCTCTCCATGGTGGGTCGGGTTGCTCCTCTGTGTGGTGTCGTGCTGCCCTTCCGGCGTCCGGTTTCCTTCGTATATATTGTCCGTGCTTGGTCCCCTCCTGGGACTAGTCTACAAAATTTGTCCGTGTGAAGGTCTCTTGTCATCACGCAAATATGATCGAAAAGGGGATAAGTACCGGCCAAAGGCATGGCTTGCCAAATGCGTCAATTTGCGGTGACTTCGAGTCAAATCCGAAATTCTCATGTGCAATGGGAGCCCATCGATGTTATGGGCAGTACTGTAACGCCCGGTCTCGTCGCACCAATCCGGCAAAGGGTTTGAGGTGGCAATCCGGTCAATTAAATTAGTGTACTTGTGCGATCTACAGCCTTGTAGTCATTGACTATGAAACTCCCGTCTATCTTTCCGGTGTTTTCCCACTTGCTCGTTGGCTTCCTTTTGTTGATATTGAGGCCGACTGGTTATTGGGCTCTCGAGCTTGGCGTGGTTGATGGCGACTTGTCACGTTGTGATCGCACTCGATGAGCTTGTGAAAGGCCCTGAATGGAGACCTTGGTCGTGACTCCTATGTGGGGTGGGTGCGACTAGCCTCCCTCACATGCCTCGAATGGTCCATAAGGCAAGCCAAGAAGCCCAGTACAACGTCGCCATCTTGAGGCGTCAAAGGACTACC
The DNA here is from genome assembly GCA_012064385.1 of Puccinellia tenuiflora. NCBI lineage: Eukaryota > Viridiplantae > Streptophyta > Magnoliopsida > Poales > Poaceae > Puccinellia > Puccinellia tenuiflora. The sequence continues at coordinate 558,516 of QRDG01000595.1, read as the reverse complement.
TCTAACAGAGGAATGCTCCGTCTCGCTTCCAAGGGGATCCGAGAAACCCTAGATGACCTTGTTGCAAGAGGAGTTGATGAATTCTCGTAATCTCCTCGGGAGCGGTGATCTTGTGTAGTCGTCTGCCTCCATGCTTTTCTTCCATCTCCGGCCGTGGCCCTTGAATGCGGCGAACAACGCCGATATTAGACCCAATGAGCCTCTCCTGGCACCTAGATTTAGGTTTAGATTTAGTTTTAGCTTTAGTTTAAATTTTCTTGTCATATGTCTAAATTTTAAAATCTAGTAAATTGTTCGAATTTGCGAGTATTCATTTTTTTAAATAAAACCTTCCTCTAGAAATCCATCGAACTATCTATCTATCCCTGAAAGCCCTAGAAAAGCTAAACTTCCACTTCCTAACGTAACATGAGAATAGATGCACATATATCACAACCCTGTACAACGAAGACACAGGAAACAGAGTAGCTCCAGTAGTCCAGTATGGCTAGAAATGAAAATGATAACAGTCTTGTCCATAGGCTCTACACTCACGCCACCTTTCCACAAACATCTTCCATGCCTTTCTACTCATAGAAGAGGGAAGCTTGGAGCTCGTGAGGCGAAGGAGGCAAGAGTCAACGCACTGGGTAGAAGCAAATAAATGGCCTAAATGCCTGTTTCATTGCGCTGTATCTTTTGGAACGAGCTTCTTCTTTTTTTCACTCCGTCTCCGCATAAATGAGGTCCTTCAGTTGTCCAGAATTAGGAATATTGCTTGAGGCAGGATTCCTTTTGTCACCGCCCATGCTTTGGACATCAGCAGGTGTATCTGCAGCCGTTATCTCGCTTGTGGGAGGAACCGCTTCATTCCGCTTACTGCTTGTGGCAGGAATCATGTTCTTCTGCTCATTAAGTACAGAATTAAACCTCGAGCTTGATTTCTTCATCGTCTTCATCCCGCCTTCCCTGCGGGCCAAGTGCGGATGCAGTTGATTTCTTTCCATCACCATTGAGTTCATTCAATGGTCCAGACTTGGGTATCTCGCTTGTGTCAGGAATCATATCCTTCTTATTACGTTCAGACTTCGAACTCATGCCTGTATCAGGAATCCCTCCAGTACCTCTGGACTGCTTTCTCTATTCATCATCACCCACGTTTCCATGCAGTTTCGTCTCCTTCACACTAGTGTCGGTGTGTTCATCCTTGGTTCGCAGCAGGTCAAGTGCGGATGCAGTCAGCTTCTCCCCATAATCATCCATGCTGTGTACGCCAGTATCTCCAGCCTGCATATTTCTTTCATCACCATCCATGTTTGCAGCCAGCTTCACTTGCACTTTATCTGCATTCAGTATTGCACTCATGATCCAACAGGGGAAATTTTATACAAACTTGTATGATCCAACGGAGACAATTTTATCGATTAGCAGTGAGAATACTTACAGTAATCTAACATACAAAGGTAAGGGGTGACTAGATTACTTTAGTATGGAAGGATGAAAATGCTGGGCATGTTTGGTTGGTTACCACACAGGCACACACTGCCAGCTAATTTTTTTTAAATAATACACGAAATTTATTTAATTCTGAAAATATTACGCAATTTTTTTTCAAAAATATTATCCAATCGGCGTTGCTGAAGCCGACAGGACCTTGTCGTCATTGGTGAAGCCGAGTAGGGACTTGCCGTCCTTGGTGGCGTACCAGTGGCGTGTATGTGTGATCACTGGCGTGTATATGTGAGTGCACGCCACTAGAAAATAGTACCAGTGGCGTGTTTTTGTGCGTGCACGCCACTAGTCGGCTTCCCCAAAGACGACAAGGCACTAGTCGTCTTCGACAAGGATGACAGGTCCCTACTCGGCTTCACCAATGACGACAAGGTCATGTCGGCTTCAGCAACGCCGATTGGATAATATTTTTGAAAAAAAAATTGCGTAATATTTCCAGAATTAAATAAATTTCGTGTATTATTTAAAAAAATGAGCCACACTGCCAAACCTAGTTTCGGCGACATGACGACAAGCCATACTTATATGTTAGATGTAGTTGCTTGTAGACGTAATAGTTATGCCCATGAAAATAGTCAAGCTACCTTTTTACAACATGATAATCTTTTTGTAGCTATAAGTTGCTTGTAGAAGTAATAGCCATGCCCATGAAAATATTGCTGAAAAAGATCAGCATTTAAAGTCTACTTGCATCAAGCAAAGAAGTTCAGGCTACTGATGTGTCAAGTGTGTGAATACAGATGTGGAAAGTAAGTGTAGAACTGCTGATATCTATCAATTTTCAAGGCTTTTTAAGATATAATACCACTTGTAAGGAAAACAACTCCGCATCACTTGCAAGGAGAACACTTTGCAACATATATTCGTATGATACTGTTCAAGCCCTCAATATTCAATCAAAACTAGAAAAGGACAATTAGATGTAGCCCAACCTAGATGGGCCTTGCTACCCTGCTTAGTGTTTTACTGTTGTTTATAACCAAGCAACTAGATTGATACAGAATGCCAAATAAATAATGTATGAAATATGTTCACTAAGCAATGTGGTTTGATCTTATTGAACAACATCTAACTGAAAACATTCAGAAATAATCAACACTAGCTTGTACTAAAAATACACAACCAACATGCAAAAACTCGGAATTCTCACCTGGGACCAGAAAGTGGTCCCCTTCGGCAATGCGAGTCTGATTGGGAATCACTTGCTGCTTGGGTTCAGCACTATTTGGTGCCTCCAGCTGGTAACTATCAATAGTAAGTAAATCAGTCCTATTGGGTTCTCCTGAAGAATGATCTTCGGATAACCTGATCACATCTGCCTTCTCCTGCGCCATTTCAGCATCCATAACCATGAAATCCAAGCCCCGCAGCGTTCTATTCTTTGCTCTACGGAGAGAAAGAACATCTTCGTAGACAGACACTACATGAATACCTAGCTATGCTGACGGCCACCGCCTATGCCGACGGCTTTTTATTGGGGCCGTCGGCGTAGGGGCCGAGTTAGACTGCTCAGATTAGCCGTCGGCGTACAGGGCTACGCTGACGGCAAAGCCTTTAGCATAGGTATGCTGGGCTACACCAATGGCAAAGCCGTCGGCATAGATATTCTGGGCTATGCCGACGGTAAAGCCGTCGGCATAGTATGTTTTTTTTTTCTATTTTTTATTTAATATGAAATAATTCATATCTTTAAATAAGCAAATCGAAATTTAATAAATAAAATGTCTAAATCGATTAGAAAAATAAGAGGAATCCAAATATGACATCCATATCATCTTTTCATCATGTATATAAAATTTTCAACATATTTTTGGTACTTACTTAATAGAAAAATTCATTTTTGTCACTTAAAAAATGGAAAATGATAATTATAATAATATTTTAAAAAATGTTTTTGGTAAATATGTTTGCCATACCAAGACACACCTATGTGTCAAATATGGACACCTTATCACAAATTATGGCACGGGTTCCATTTTGACCTTTTTTCAAAAAAAAATAAAAGAAAGTGAAAAAATACTCAAAAAGTGAAATTCTTTGGCATGGAGTCTTTTTATGTGTACTAGTTGCTAGGGAAAATGGTAAACTTGAGTTTTGACAAATTTTCCACAAACTTCTTCACAAAAAGGTCAATCATCTATAAACATGTATAAGTTTCGAGTCAAATGACGTAGATATGATCATCCCCGTGCCATAGTTTGTGATGATGTGCCCATATTTGACACATATAGGAATGTAAACGGATCGGATCGGATATTGCTCTTTCCATATCTTTTATCATATTATTTTGTCGGATTCGGATCGGAGGGGATAATAGCCGGATGCGGATTCGAATACGGATTATATCGGATTGCGGATGCGGAGCGGATTCGGAACGGACTCGGATCGGATGCGGACAATCGAATAAATACACACATAAAAATAGAAAATTATTTCTTTATACAAACAACGTGACCAAAAAAGGTGTAGCAATAGATTACATCAAAGGTTGCACGCATGTTCATACAGTACATCAGCTTGTGTGCTAACACAATGTCACGATAATCCAAAGGCAACCCAATAAATTAATAATAAGCAATAATAATACTATAAAATATGCAATATAGATAATAGCATGACACAATAGACTAATTTTTATCGGATAATCCTATTTGATGACGTCGGATAATCTGCAAAAAACGTCGGATAATCCATATCCTTCAGATATTAACAATACCATATCCTCTACCATTTTCGTCGGATATCCACGTGTCCACTATCCACATCCGCATCCATATCCGCCGGATTTCTAAAAGTGCATACCATATCCTCAAAAACGGATGCGGATGTGGATTTGGAGCGGAAATTATCCATACCATTTACATCCCCAGACACATCGGTGTGTCTTGTTATGACAAACAATGTTGCAGAACTGAGTTTTTTCAAATTATGTTTATAAATATCATTTTTCATTTTTTAATTGTAAAAATTTACATTTTTGTGAAGCAAGTACGACAAATATGGTGCAAAATGGCGCCCATACAATTTTCACACAAAGTAGGCCATATTTTATCGATAATCCATCAATATTAGGAATTTTCTCGGTTTCTACCTCATTTCTCCTATTTAAATGACTTTATGCCTATTTTTCGAAAGTAATTCAATTTTGAACTACAAGTGTGTGATAGTTTGCTCTGAAAATTTTAAAAAAAATCATTTTAAGATACACCAGTAGTGGTTATATCACAGAACCATCGATAGTTTTGAAAAATGAGACCCCTTTGGATGAACAGGCACGACGACCATTTTGACCGTTTTTTGAACAAAATAAAAAAAAGTGAAAAAATAATGAAAAAGTGAAATCCTTTGGTATGTAATCATTTTATATGTACTAGTTGCTAAAAAAAATGATAAACCTGAGTTTTGACAAAGTTTCCAATAAACTTGTTCACAAAAGTTGAACCATCTATAGACATGTATAAGTTTCGAGTCAAATGACCTAGATATGATCATCCCCGTACCATAGTTTGTGGTAATGTGCCCATATTTGACACATAGGTGTGTCTTGATATGGCAAACATTGTTGCCAAAAATTATTGTTTAAAATATTTTTATAAATATCATTTTTTTCATTTTTTAAGTGTCAAAAATAACTTTTTTTATTAAGCAAGTACCAAAAATATGTTGCAAAAATTCATATACATGATGAAAAATATGATATGGATGTCATATTTGGATTTATCTCATTTTTCTAATCGATTTAGACATTTTATTTGTTAAATTTTGATTTACAGATTTAAAGATATTAATTTTTCCATATTAATGTAAAAAAAGGAGAAAATAAAGTAAATAATTTTTATGGTTATTTATTCAAAGAATGTTATTACATAATCATTGTTACTTATTCAAATAAATTTTAAAATTTAAACAATAAAAAGTGTATCATAATGACTCATGGGTTAATATGGTTGATAGGATACTAATATCAGTAAGTTCTAACATCTCATCTGGAAGCTAATTTGGAATGAACTCAAGAGTTAAGCGTGCTTGTGCTGGAGCAATTTGAAGATGGGTGACTGAACGGGAAGTTTGATTAAGGTAAGTACTTTGACCTGAGATTAAGTGTGTGGCTAAGTGGGAAATTCGAAATTTGAAAAAAAAAGTTGAAAAAATCGAAATTAAAAAAAAAAGTTGGAACAAATAATTTGATTTTTTTTGAAAAAAACATTATTTTTTTAATTATTTTTTTGAAAAAAAATAATTTTAGAAAACAAAATGCCGACGGAATCTACGCCGACGACAAAAGGCCCTATGCCTACGGCCGCCGTCAGCACAAGCTATGCCGACGGCAAATTAGCCTGTGCTGACGGCAAAAGGCCGTCGGCATCGCCATCCGTTCCTGTAGTGACAAGGGATCGATCTTAGAAAAGGTTTGTTTATATATGGGTGCCTTAGTCTCTATCTTCAGATACTCATCAACCGAGAAAATCAGAAAGAAACACACTTCCGATCAGTTCATAGCTACAATGATAGCTTCCAGCATATGACTCAAAACACATCTAGGATATATTATGATTCACCTCAACAGGGTGCATGATTTGATATGATGCTGTAGGGTAACGGATCATGTTCAGAACTGTTGCAAACTGAATTAAGCTCCCCTTCGTAGTGTCTATATGCCCAATATAACCATAAAGTCTTTTAAAAGAATGCGGAAGAACTTCAAATGCTCCTTTTCACGTAACTGAATATGATGCACGAGATGAAATGCCTCAACAACGGAATTGTCAACCTGGTGTGCATTTGTTTACCACTAAAGAAAGAACAAAGGCAAAAATTCTAGAGTACGTTACGTCGATGAATAGAACAGATTGAGATTCTCAAGTGCTAATTTATAGTATAGTATGTTTATGAAAAAACTTCAATCATTGGTAATAAAGCGTCATAAGCACAGTCAGTCGGAAAGGACTAATTAACATTGCATAACAAGAGAGGACTTGTTCAAGCTTCCTATGGATGCTGAAAAGAAAAGGAAGGACTAACATTGCATGACAAGGGAAAAATAAAGCAGATAACATCGTAGTATGTGAGAAATAAGGAAGGGGAAAGAGAACACAAAAAGATGACCGTTAGCTCCACCCGCTCCCGCGATGGCCTTGGCGACGGCCTCGCGCCCGCGCTCCCCGCCGGCCACCGCGTCCCTGCCTCCCCCAAGCCCTCTCCCAGGCCTCCTCCCCCGCCGGCGCACCTGCCCCCCGGCTTCACGCCGGCCTTCCTCGGCGTCTCCGCCCTGTCGGGCACGCGCTTCGTCAAATCCAGATCCGCGGGATCTGGTCAAGGACCGCGTCCCCTCCCGCCGGCGCGCTTGGAGGGGCCCTCTGCTCGCCTGCGGAGCGTCGTCCACGGCCACCTTGACCTGGGCACGCCCTCCCCTTCGGCCTGCGACGCCATCAATGCGGCTTTGCTGGCGTGGCGCTGTGCGGGCTCCCCGCCCCGCACTTATGGCTGCCCCGACAAGCATCCTGCGCACCTCCGGCGCATTCAAGACCTCGTCCTTGCCCCGCCCTCGCCGTGCTGTGCGTTTCAACATCCCCGCGCCGCGCCTTCAAGTCCCCCCTGCCCCCGCTGCGCCAGGCCTTCATGGCAAGTCCCATCGGCCGTCACCTCCGACTCCGGCGCCGTCCACTGCTGCTGACGGAGGCTGGACTAGGGTGCTGTCCCGCCACGCCCTACGCGCGGCGCGTCGTGCGGCCTACTCCGCCCCTTCAATGCGCCCACGCTCCTCAACGCCTTCCCCACCCCGTCGAGCCCCTGCCCCTGCTCATTTTCGACCAGCTCTCCTCTCCAGAAATCGTCGCTGCCACCGTTGTCAAGCCCGAGACCACCTGCGCGTCGACTGCCGCGACCCGCTCCGGTGTGCCATCTGCTGGCGTTGGGGTCACGGTGCGCGCGACTGTCGGCCCTCGCCTTCGGTCGCGTCTCCTGCTCCGTCTGCTTCCCCTGCCACGCCTTCTGCCGCCCCCGTCGCGCCTCGTGCTGCCATGGCGGATTTCCTCGGCGACGCCGCCTCCCGCGTCCAGGAGGACTCCTGCTTCATCGCCACCTCCTACGACATCGACTGCGCCCGCCTGGAGTGGGAGCACACTGCCATCGTCGCGTGGGTGCTCGACCCGCCGCCCGGCACCGACCGATCCGACGTCGACGACGCGTTTCGCCACAAGTTTAACCTGCGCGCTTCGGACCTCATGGTGAGCTCCCACTTCCCCGAGCCATACCTCGTCAAATTCATCTCGGCCGAGCTGCGGGACAGGGTGCTACGCACGGACCGGGCCACCTTCAAGCTCTTCGGCATGGACCTCCACTTCAGGCCTTGGCGTGCCGTCGCCCATGCCTACAGCGCCAGCTTCCACTACCGCGTGCACCTGCACGTCGACGGGCTCCCCACGTTCGCCTGGCGCCCCGAGATCGTCGACCAGGTGGTCGGTCACTCCTGCGCGGTGCAGCGCCTCGACAGCGGGTTCACCTCCATGGAGGACACCGCCTCCTTCGGCTTGTGGGCCTGGACGGCGAGCCCTCAGCGTATCCCCAAGGTGCTCTGGTGCACCTTTGCCAACAAGGCGCCCGGCGGCCTCTCCTCCCTCGTGCGCGTGTCGGAGGACCGCCCGGACCAGTGGAAGCGCGGCGCGGCTTTCCGCGTTCTTCTCCACCTCGAGATCATCCAGGACTTCTCCGGCGCTCCTGAGCTCGACGGCGGCGAGCCAATCTCCGAGTTTCGGCCGTCATCCCGCACCATGCCGCCATGGCGCCTCGGCGTCGCCGATGGCTCCTCTTCATCCGGGGCGTCGATGGCCATCCCCCCCCTGGGACAGGCGCGCATCGACGATGCGGCTGGCTCCAGTGGGGCTCGCCGTCGCCGCAACCGGCGCACGCCCGAGCCGGCGGCTGAGCTCGTCGCCACACGACACCGCGACAGCGACCCGGATTTCCGGCCTATCATTGGTCGCGCCCATCGCCGCTCTGATCGCCAGGCGGAGCCCCGTCATCCCTCTCGGGAGCGCTCGGATCGCCGCCGCAGTCAATCCCGGCGGGGGTCTCGCTGCGACGACCGCGACTGGCCGCGGCGCGGCCGCGAGGATCACGACGATGACGACGATCGCCGGGGCCGCGACGACCGCGTCTCTCGCGCCATCTCCCGGGCGCCGGCCGCGCGGAGCCGTAGCCGCCACGACAGCTCCCGCGGCGACCGCGACACCGACCGCTCCTCCCGCCATGGCGACGGCCGGTCCGGGCGACGCCACGCCACCTCATCGCTCGCCTCCGTCACCTCTGCCTCCCCATCGCTCGCCTCCGTCATCTCTGTCGCCCCCATCGCGCTACCGCCCCTGCCTGCCCCGGCCCCTGAGCCGCTGCTCTCCGAGGAGGAGGTCACCACCAAGCTGCAGCAGCTGTTTCGGGACGGCGCCTCCAACATGCGCGCCGCGCTTCCGGTCATCCTCGGCATCGAGCCTCCGCCGCCACCCTTTGGCACAGTCTGCCGGGACTGGCTCTCCGCCATCCGTTCAGCCCCGGCGGAGCTCACCCGCGGCTCCTCGCGCCTCGCCTCGCCTCCGCCTGTCTCCTTCACGTTGCCCGCCGCCCCGCTGGCGGTTGGTGCCTGGGAGGGGGACGTCGGGTCCGACACCAACTCTCCCCGCCCTCTGCTCTCTGGGATTGTCGACGACCGTGTGGTGTTCGAACGAGCCGTCCCGGTTTGCTGGGAGCAGGAAGTGGCTGCTTGGTCTGTGGATGATGTTGTGGTCTCTGCTCCTGCTCTGCTGCAGGATCTTGCCTCGCTGGGGGGCTCGCCGGTGCCTCCCCAGCTTGCCGCGGCCTCTCGGGTGGCACCGTCTTCGCCGGCGCTGTCGCCGCCTCCCGGTGCCATCTCGCCCGTCTTCGACACCGTGGCGCTGGAGTCGGCTCTTGGCCAGGGGGGCCTGGCGGGCTTCCTCGACGACGCGGACGCCGCGGGCGCCGAGGGCGCCCCATCCGTGGGTGATCAGGCTCGGCGCCTTTTCTGCAGGCCGGAGGTGCCGCTGCTGCCACGCCCCTCTCTGTTGGCGCCTCCGGTCACCACCGACGCCCCGCCGCTGCGCCGCAGCGCTCGTCTTGGTGCGAAGCCGGCTATGCCGACTATGGACAGGGCTGCCCGGGTCCTTCACCTAAAGATGGGCATCGACACGGGGGAGGAGATGCCCCTGGCCCTGGCTCGCAAGCAGTACGAGGCCGTCTACAAGAACGCGCTCCTCGACTCCACTATTCAGGGCCTGAACCTGCTGTTGAAGCTGAACATGCCGAGCCTCGTCGCTGCGACCGACGCTCTTGTGGCCTTGGCCGGGCCAGGGGGCACGGAGTTTGCCCCATCTGCTGATCAAGAGGTCCTTGTTTGATGTTGCCTGACCATCGCGGTTGTTTCATGTATCTTACTTTCTGTATTCTGTCGAACCACGTTTTCAAGTTATTGGGTGGGCTTGTCACCTATAAGACTGCTGCGAACATTTCTGCAAACGCTTCTACGTCTTCTACTACCCCGAGATGACTCAGCCTCTCCTCGACATCACCGATTGGAACGTCCGCGGCCTAAACGACCAAGCTCGCAAAGACACTGTCCATGCCATGTTCGCCCACACCCCATGCCACATCGCATGCCTCCAAGAGACAAAGCTTGACTTCATCGACCACGCCACTTCATCTTATATTGGGGGCTACCGGCTGCGATCTTTCGCGCACAGACCTGCGACTGGGTCCAGAGGGGGGATCCTGCTCCTCTGGAATGACGACTTCGTATCCCTGACAAACATCCACATTGGGACTCACCTCATCTCCGCGGAGGTCTGCATTCGGGCCTGCGGCACATCTTTCAAGCTTACAAATGTGTACGGCCCCAGCACTGACATCGACAAAAGAGCCTTCCTCGACGAAGCTATTGCACAAGCCCCTACAAACAGCGACAAATGGCTCATCATTGGTGATTTCAACCTTATATACCAAGCCTCGGACAAAAGCAACTCCAACCTCAATTTCCGCCTGATGGGCCAATTCCGACAGGCCCTGAACATCTGCCAACTTAAGGAGGTCAAGCTGCAGAACAGGAAATTCACCTGGAGCAATGAGCGAGCCGACCCTACCCTTGTCAAGCTTGACAGGGCTTTCTGCAACCCCTCCTGGGATCTCACCTTCGGGTCTCACGTGCTCACTGCTCTCTCGTCGTCGCTCTCCGACCATTGCCCCCTCATGCTCTCCAGCATCTGCGGGCCCCGCCGGCCGCCTATTTTTAGGTTCGAGAATTTCTGGACAAGAATGCCGGGTTTCCAGGATGTGGTCCAGTCAGCTTGGAATGCGCCTACCACCCACACTCAGCCGGTGCAAGTTTTCAACCACAAACTCAAGTGCACAGCCGGCAAGCTCCGCGCCTGGAGTAGGAGCCTCTTCTCCGATCATAAGCTGCAGCTCTTCATGGCTCTTGATGTGATCCTTCAGTTGGACATCGCCCAGGAATCAAGGTCCCTCTCGGCCCTTGAGAGAAATCTTCGCTCAGCTCTGAAGAAGCGGGTAATGGGTCTTGCTGTCCTCGAGCGCTCAAGAAAGAGGCAGGCCTCTAGGATTACCACTCTCGGGAGGGGGACGCTAATACCAAATTCTTCCACCTACGGGTAAACTCCCGCCGAAGGAAAAATCACATCAGAGGCTGCAACTAATGGTGGTTGGGTGACTTCCCATGAGGACAAAGCTGCCGTGATTCATGACCACTTCGCTCGCACCTTGGGACAGCCGCCACCCCGTCAGACTGATCTCAACTGGGCGGCCATTGCCCCTGAAACGAGAGACTTGGAAGATCTGGCCTTACCTTTCTCTGCTGAGGAGGTCAAGCTTGCTGTCGAGGATATGCCAAAGGACAGGGCTCCTGGGCCTGATGGGTTCACCACGGCTTTCTTCTCCTCCTGTTGGGAGACCATCCAGCCGGACCTTATGCGGGTCATCGATGCGTTCTCGGAGCTGTCTGTCAACAATTTCATATCATCAACTCCGCCAACATCGCCCTGCTGCCCAAGAAAGATGGAGCTACCTCGATTTCGGACTTCAGGCCGATCAGTTTGATCCACATCATCCCGAAGATCCTCGCCAAAATTATGGCGCGCCGGCTAAGCCCTAAGATGGATGATCTTGTCTCTAGCTGCCAGAGCGCTTTCATCAAAACCAGAAGCATCCACGACAACTTCATGTACGTCAGAAACACGGCCAGACGACTGCACCGTGCCCACTCGCCAACTCTGCTTCTTAAGCTTGACATCGCCAAGGCTTTCGACTCGATGCGCTGGGATTACCTCCTCGACATCATGCGGCGTCGGGGTTTCCCCCCGCGCTGGCGGGCTTGGGCGTCCATCCTCTTCTCTACCGCCACGTCCAGGGTCCTGCTGAACGGTATTCCAGGGCTGGACATCTTTCATGGTAGGGGCCTCCGGCAAGGTGACCCGCTCTCGCCTTTGCTCTTTGACATCGGCATCGACCCGCTTAACAGAACCCTTGAGATCGCCACGGAGGAGGGCCTCCTTCAACCTTTGCCGGAAAATTTGGCAAGCCTCAGAGTCTCCCTTTATGCGGATGATGCCGCGATCTTCCTGGTGCCCACTGCAAATGACATCTCCAATCTCGCATCCACCCTGCAATGTTTTGGTGAGGCAACTGGCCTTGTCACCAACATCTCCAAGAGCTCGGTCTCTCCAATCCGCTGCGAGGACACTGACCTTCAGGCGGTCATGCAGGGCTTCCCGGCCGCGGTGGCTCAATTCCCGATAAAGTATTTGGGGCTCCCCCTTGCTTTGGGGAGACTTCGGCGTGCAGATCTTCAGCCCTACATTGATAAGACTGCCTCTCGTCTGCAGCCATGGAAGGGAAAGTTCATTAACAGAGCAGGCTGTTCGGCCCTGGTTAAGTCTGTTTTATCATCGATGCCCATTTTCTTGCTCACGGCAATCAAGGCCGACAAGGGCGTCCTCAAGGCTTTCGACAAAATCAGACGCGGCATGTTGTGGAACTGCAGTGAGAAGGTCAGTGGCGGGAAATGCAAGGTCAGCTGGGACAAGGTCTGCCGCCCTAAGGCTCTCGGTGGGCTGGGTATTCTGCATCTCGAGAAGTTCTCTCGAGCGCTGAGGTTGAGATGGTTGTGGCACGAATGGATTTCTCCGAACAAGCCTTGGGTGGGCTCCGAAACGCCAAATGACAGCACCGACAGATCCCTCTTCAATGCTGCCACCCGGGTTACCATTGGCGACGGGCTGAAAGCCTCCTTCTGGGGTTCGTCCTGGCTCGACGGGGTTTCCCCAAGTGTTTTGGCCCCGGATCTCTTTGCGGTCTCCAGGAGGAAGAACAGGAAGGTCCATGATGCCCTCACCGACCACAAGTGGATCTCGGACCTGGCGGTTCAAAACTTCACAATCGACCACATCTCGCAGTTCGTCCATCTGTGGACCCTAATTCAGGGAGTCCCCCCTCTCCCAGGGGACTGACGACCACATCGTTTGGACGCTTACTACTTCGGGGGCCTACTCGGCCAAGTCTGCTTACAAGGCACAGTTCATCGGCGCCTCTTCCTGCTCGTTCAAGAACGTTGTCTGGAAAACCTGGGCCCCCCCGAAATGTTCCTTTTTCGCTTGGCTTGCCGTCCAAAACCGCCTCTGGACGTCTGATCGGCTTGCCATTCGTGGTTGGCCTCACCAGCCGGTTTGTCAGCTCTGCAGGTGCCAGCCGGAGTCGGGTCGTCACATGTTTTTTGAGTGCCGCTATTCTAGGAGGATTTGGGCTGAGGCCTCTGCCTGGCTGCGCTGCCCCCGTATAAATCAAAGCCTCGCCACGACAAAACCAACTATCCTCGAGTACTGGAAGGACCTGGCCATTGCCCCCTCCAACTCGCGCATGGGCATGCAGACGGCAATCACCCTCATCACATGGGAAATTTGGAAGGAACGGAACGCCAGGGTCTTCAACAACATGTTCACGACTCCCTCCGACCTTTTCCAGCGCATCAAGAGCGAAAGTAGAAATTGGGTTCTCGCGGGGGCCAAGAAGCTGGCTGAGATTTTAGAGTAATTGCCCAGTTTTTTTCTTTTTATCTCTCCGTTTGGCCTCGGCCTGTTTGTATTTGCTCCTTCTATATCAATATAAAAGGCAAAGCTTTTGCCTTCTTTCAAAAAAAAAAAAAGAAATAAGGAAGGGACGGTGGTAAGCTTACCATCTCAGGCTTCATATCAATACCGCGTTGACGCAAGAACATGGCTACTGCTTCCCCCATGGGGTGGTGGTCTTTCATAGTTGCCTCAGAGTTTTCTTCAGGCAATAAGGTATCCATGGGATTCTTGAGACCGGAAACCACCTCATGATCCGGAACATCAACATTCAGACAGGTTATTCCCTGAAACAGGAAATAGTGACTTATATTGTTCACACGGACAGAAGCAACAAGAAAGCTTATAAAGTTATGCTAACCAGGTTTGTTTCAATTATTCTTTTATATTCATTACTTCCCACAATTAGTTTCTTCTTAGAGCTGCACCACATGGTGAGTCTCCTAGGTAGGCGGTCGTCACAATAGCCTTATTAACAAGGTCAATGAAAGTGGAACCCCTGTCATACTTCATGAACATTTTCAGAGTCTGAAAAACAAACATAAACGGTATCTTATCAAATATAATGCAGTGTCTAAATAATGACAGGAGGCAGGGTGATTCAGTAGGTGTGTATCAATAATAAAGCATAGTGTTGCTTAAGTCTTTGTTCGTACAATTCTCTCACTACCAAATACTCATTTGTAAGGCTAGAGGTTAGTAGTTTGATAAAAACACATGGTGTCATTCTTAGTATGCGTACAATGTCATGGCTCATTCATCCCTAGGTAGGAAGAAGCAACCACTTTGTAGAAATTCGTACCCAATGACTAGGAAGCTTGCTCATGAGTGACATCAGGGACTCCTTGGTCCTCATATTATATTCAACTAATGGCAAGACAATTTGGAAGCATATAACTTTATTTCTCTTAACTTAATAAATCGCCAACTAACCTTCATATGCCCTTTTGCCAACAATATTGGGAAACCGAGCTCTTACACACAAGCAACATTACAGTCGTCAAGTATCTTTATTTTTTTGGAACAGAGTTTGTCCCTATTTCCATTACTTAAAACGCAATTACAAAGTTTTACGAGCAGGGGATGACAGGGAAATGGAGATACGAGTTCGGTCATCAACAGAAAACCTGCTACTGCATCGGTAGCCACTTAGGTATGTGCTAATTGATTTTTAAAGGGTCATAGCAGATGGCTGGCCATTGACGACTGTATAAAATGGCACCAAACAGAACATGGTAATGAACAATGATTTCCAACACAGCAAAAATATGGTCAACCCAGCTTGATTCGATTTCAGATCAGCTTGCTAACAAGTAACAGCTACCAAGTAACGAGTTAACATTCATATTCAACCCCCTCATGCCACAAAAGTTGAGAATATATAATGGTGAAAGATTGTTGTGAATTTTGCAAAGCATTGCTCTGTTTGAGTTGGCAATAAGAAGCGTAAAGGAAATATGGTAAAAATAGTAAAATAGAAAATGGTATAGGGTTACTAACAAGCTGTGGGATGCATGCCCAGAAATCCTGTCGAAGAAAAAAAAATGGAGAAATCGATTAGAGATCTTGAAGAATTCGTCATTAGTGAGGAGGAGCATCAGCAACGGAAAAATTAAGTACCTCCGCTTGTTTTTCGAGGTAGCCAGCGTCAAAAGAGAATATTGCGACGCCAGTGGGTGCTTCGTATAGCAGTATGGCATCATTAATAGCCCTTCCTGCCAAGGAACCAGGCAAAACATAAGCTAATGGGATTCCCATCTATCACCCGGAGAGGGAAGTGGAGAGGGAGGGGGGCGGCATCGGGTTGTTGCCCAAGATCTGCGAAGAAAGAAAACGAAAACGCCGCGGGATGGAAGGCTAATCCCGGAGATTGACGCCGCGGTATCGGAAGAACCGAGAGACACAAAGAGCTGACTCACCTCGACGCTTCCCCATCGTTCGCGAATCGCGAGAGAAGGATTCGACTAGCGTGGAGACCAAAATTCTTTAGGGGAAGGTGAAGAACTAATGGAGACCCTCTCTATGAACCCTAGATCACGTCGTATTTGGACTCTCGGGCAAAAGGAGATGGCTTCCCCAAATGCAAATCCCCCGAACCGTTGCAGGAGGTTTAGCGATCATGAAGATAGCGGTAGCTCGTGCGACTATGAAGATGGCGGCAGCTCGCAGGGTGCAGCGAAAAAGGGGCGAGGAAAAATTCGCTCACCTACGGAGCCGGATCCTCTGACTTTACTAACCCTGAACTTCCCTAACTCTAGTTGCCTAACGTGTGAGGCCCACCATATGCGGAACCCATCGGTCAGCGAGCCAAAGTCAGGGTTGGTAAAGTCAGAGCATCTCGTTCCCTTACACCTTCCTCTCTCACCGTCCAAATAAGACCATCATTTCTCCTTAGCCGAGCTCTCACTTACGGTCGGTGAGCAGGTAAGCGGTGGGTCGGAAGCAGTGGGGGCAAGTCTACCACCTCCACAACTCGAAATGTCCTCTTTGTCCCCACCTGTACTAATGGTTGTAAGTAACTAAATCCTCGATCTTGGATAGTGTCTTGTTATGCGGACATGTGAAAATCTAGATCTAGATAATGTCTTGTTATGATATGATATTAAATCTGAATCAGTGAAAATCTAGGGTTATAGCTTGTTTTGTATTGGATTTTGTTACATTTTGTGGTTGCTTATTGTTCTACCATCCGTTATCGATGTAGGATTTGATGGACGATATATTTAGTCAGTCTGGTCCCTATTGGGTCAAATAGCGAGTTGACGCATATAGTTTTCCTTCTCCGCGTCTGTCTTTGGACCGGCCCATCTTTTCTCGTGTGTGTGGCCACACTTTTCTGCTCGAGACGGACGGATCATCGCAAAATTTGGGGAGCTCCTATATGGCGCCTCGCGGCGACGCAACCCGCGTCGGTCGCGTGAAGCAGTTGCTTCATGGGCCGTTTATGGAGCGGCCCAATAGAAAAAGCTCCTTTTATCTTCTTATAAAGCTGAATATTTTTGAAAGTCTTGTCATTTTTTTAATCAGATTAATTTTTCAATTTGAACATTTTTTCGAATTCGAACAATTTTCATATTTGAATAATTTTTAAATATGAACAATTTTCGAAATTTGATTATTTTTCAAAATATATGAACAATTTTCGAATATGAAAACTTTTGAAATATGAAAAAATTGATTTGAACGATTTTCGAATTCGAAAATTTTAAAAACTATGAACAATTTTTAAATTGAAGAAAAAAACTATTTGAACAATTTTGAATTTGAACATTTACAAAAAGAAAAATGATGAACAATTTATAAATCTGAACAAATATTTCATTTGAATTTTTTTGAAAGAAAAACGAAACGGCAGAAAAGAAAGGAAAATAATGGAAAGAAAAACGTAAACAGAAAACAAAACAAAAAAAAAAGTAGAGAAGAAGAAAACGCATGATGGGCCGGCCCACCCGCACCTCCCTTCAGGAGACGCGAGCATGAAGCGTCACCTGCGTGCGATATATAGGATTTCACCGAAATTTGGTATCCCCTACGCATCGTTTCAAGCGAACGCAATCTCTCCTCACTCACGTCCTTTTCTTTGGGACCTACGCGGGGTGGAATTCCCTCCGCGCACCCCTCTGTGGTTAAATGGGTTGGTCAAACGTTGGTCCGTGGCCTAATAGCAAGTACTGTTTATCTTTTTTTATTTGTTGCCTTTTTTATTTTATCTTTTTTATTTTGTATTTTTGTTTTTACAGAAAAATGTGTTGTTTGTGCGAAAAAATAAAAAAGGAACAAAATTCGTTGTGGAAATAAATACTTACATATGTAAATAAACTAATAAAAAATACATTATTTGAACGAATTTGAAACATGAACGATTATCTTATTTGAACGTTTTTCAAATATAAAAATTTACGCTATTTGAACGATTTTTAAATAAGAAATTTAGGTCATTTGAACAATTTTTTGAATATAAAAAATTGTGTTATTTGAATGATTTTTCAATAAGATTATTTGCCTCATCTGAAAGATTTTTTGAATACGAACATTTATGTTACTGGAACGTTTTCGAATATGAATGTTTATGTTACTGGAATGTTTTTCGAAAAACGTTTGTTTATTTTGAACGATTTTCAGTATGAATAATTATGTTATATGAACAATTTTTCAATGAAACATTTACATTATATGAACAACAAATACACACATTTATCTTATTTAAACAAAAAAATGTATATAAAAAATTTGAACCAGAAAAACAGAAAATAAATAAAGAAAAGATAACCTGAAAATAAAAAAAGAAAACCAAAATAAAAAAGCGAGTGAATGAGCGCTCCACTTGTAAAAAAGAAAAAAAGTGGCCAATCAGCGAGCCATTCCTCAACAAAACAAAATCTCCAAAAATAGCAGTGTTAGAACCTAGCAGTATGCACGTGTTTTCTTTTTTTTCTTCCAATTTTTTTCACATTTTTTTTCTTTTTCTGCTGGCCATGGTGGTTGGCATGGAGGTCACGGGAGGACCTTGTGTTCTCAGATCTGATGATTCCCCTCCGGATCCGACGTTTCCTCCCTTGGTGGAGTCATTTCGCGGAGTTTCAGTAGCTGCTACAACCAGATTTCGTCGGAGAGGGATGTGTTGGTGGAGTCCTGTGGTGGGGCCATCGCTAACTCCTGGAGGTCCCCGTGCTTCTCTCTGCGTGTGGCAGACCACTCTGGCGCAGGACCTCTCTGCCATCGGTCACTCTCTAGCCAGTATTTCTTGAATGTTAACCTGGTCGCCTTGTGCGCCCCCAATGTCGCCAAGATTTCCAGCCGGCTAGAGAAGGATAGAAAATATTTTAGAGATGGGGCGCGCTAGCAGACTGTGCGGCGGCAAGTATTTCGTCAGGGAGAGCATTGGCATAGCCCAAATTCAGTTCAAAGTCAATTCCTCGGAGTGTTGCTGGCGTGCAACGGCATGGAGTTGATGGTGTTGCTGCAGGTGTTGAATCTGTACATGGTGGTGGGGGTTGATGCCCATGTTCCTCATTTTGTTCGATCAACTCAGTGTTATTTTACGCGAGATGCTTCGATGCTTTGATCTGATGATATTGTTGCCATTGAGATTGAAGCAATGATGGGTGTCTTCGGGCGATAGAGTGTAGCCACCATGGTGGTGGTTGAAAACTCAGGTGATGTGGTCTCAATGAAGATCTCTGAGTCTACCTATGGTAGCATGATAAAAACTATGGAGCAGGAGTCTCTCGAGAGATTTTGCTGCACGATGTTATCTTTGCCTGATGGTGATCATGCTGAAGAAGTCGTTCTCTCGACGTTTGGGTTCTTTCACCAGAAGTGGATGACAACACCTCTGTTGCTGATCCCCAGATTCATCATGGGGGACATATTGAGGTTGGGCTCGGTGACGGTTCACATATATCTATAGCTCAACTCTCCTCCACCTCAAGTGCATACGCCAGATTGACCGCCGGGAGACCCACCCACGAGCTATCAACTATAGACAATTTTTTTGTATCACTTCATTCACATCCTATGCCTTACATTACTATCTTAATCATGTTTCTGTTGGTTGCATGTCTCATAAAAAATTATTTTGTTATCACTTACCTACTCGAGGACGAGTAAGAGTTAAGCTTGGGGATGCTGATACGTATCAAACGTATCTATAATTTTTGAGTGTTCCATGCTTGTTTTATGTCATTGTCACATATTTTTGCCATCTTGTTATATCATTTTAAGGCATTTTATTGGACTAACCTATTGACAAAATGCCCAGTGCCAGTTCCCTGTTTTTGTGCTGAAATTGTTGCAGAAAGTTACTTCTAGAAATATTCTCGGAATTGGACGAAAATTTACGGACATTTTTTATTGAAGAAATGAGGAAGGGAGGCAGAAGGGCGACTCCAGGGGACCCACACAGGCTAGGGGCGGCCCCCTGCCGCGGCCTAGGGCCCACCCGTAGGTGGGACCCGCCCCTGCCCTGTGGGGCACCCCTCGGCCGCCTCCGACGCCTATAAAATCACATCCAACGCAAAAACCCTAACCCCCGAAGGATTTTTCCAAATACGCAACAGAGCTCCGTCGCCACCGCCGACAAGTTTCGGGGGTCAGATTGATCCTGTTCCGGCACCCTGTCGGGACGGGGATCGACCGCCGGGGACATCTCCATCAACACCGCTACTTCCCGCAATGAGGAGGGAGTAGTCCCTCACCGGGGCTGAGGCTTATACAAGTAGCTATGTGGTTATCTCTCTCTCCCATGATGTGATCTTCGTTGTGATCATGAGCTTTGTTAGTATAGTTGAATATATGATTTTTCCCTATGTGTAATGGATATGATTTTGCTCAAGTGATGTTATTTAGTACAATTTCTGGAGTCACCGTTGTGATCACGGTATCTCAGTGACATGTGGGTGCCGTGTGTGACTCTATGTATAATAGATTGGAAGGATCTTCATCATGAGTTTGTTCTATATTATTGTTGGATTGAATAGATCATGAGGTTTCTTGATGCTTGTGTTACTGAAGAAAGAGACTATTCAAGAAATATGTTGTGGTGTTTGTTAGTACTATCTTTGGATGCGGATAGTGACAGCATGATGTGTCCATAGATGTGGAATACGAACTTTAAGGTGTGCTTTTCGTAGCCCTACGCAATTCTCATCCTATTTGATCCACAAAAGAATGATCTCCGAGTAACGTCTACCACGCATGTATTTTTGTGGGAACTATCATGTGTTTAATTATGTTAATGATGTTGAGAGTAGTCACTAGTGTATGAAGCCTAGGCCTTGTTTCCAAGCATTGATGCACCGTTTTTAGTCACTTTGTCTTGCTTTGCTGCCATTTTTATTATAAAATTACAAAATCACCTTTTACCATCCATATCACTTGCATTTTACCATCTCTTCGCCGAACTAGTGCACCTATACAACTGACAATTGTATTAGGTGTGTTGAGGACACAAGAGACTTCTTGTATCTTAATTGCAGGGTTGCTTGAGAGGGATATCTTTGACCTCTACCTCCCGTGGATTCGATAAACCTTGGGTTACTCACTTAAGAGAAATTTGCCGTTGTCCTACAAACCTCTGCGCTTTGAGGCCCAACAAGTCTACAAGAATAGAAGTGTGTAGTAGACATCACCTAACATGATCAAGATCGATTATTGTAATGCTATGTGATGTGTTTGCTGGGATCCGATGGATTATGAAGTTATGTTCAGATTGTGCATGATTCTTATATGAGTAATTTATGTTCTTGCATGCTCTCCGATGTGCGTAGTTACTTTGGCCAAGTGATTGTGTGTATCTCCAAGAGAGCGTATTTATGCTAGATAGTGGGTTCTTGCCCCCTTTTGTTCCTGGGCACGAGTGACAGAAACGTCTAAGGGCGAGGGTGTGTTGTTGCTACTATAGGTAAAACAGCGGTGTTAATGTCTATTTTGAAATTAGTATTGCTTACTTCATGCACTTTACTTAATGCAATTGTCTATTGCTTGCAACTTAATACCGTTGGGTGATAGGCTGGATAGCGATCCCACGGTGGACTTTTTAGACAAAGAAGCAGTTGGACTCAACGGTCTTTGTTCCTTGTCGTGATACCTCCATAAATATTATCATATCCTTTTTGTCATAGCTAAATTGGGTTTCTGTCATGATCTTGTCAATTGCCTAGCTGTAATTCGTTCACCCATCACATGCATATTTTATTTACTTGAGAGACTCCACTAGAGAACCCATGGCCCCCGGTCCATCTTTTTACATTGTTTACAACCTCATTTACTTGCTTTTAATTATCATTATTTCTCTAGTCACTTTTCATATTTTATCTATTTCATCATACAATTAACCGCTTTGTTTTCTGCGAGACCGGAAAGATTTACAACCTTTCCGCCGTTGAGGTCAAAGTATTTTGGTTGAGTGTGTGCAGGTCCACGTCTGTTGAAGGTCAAGCGCCAGAGATCTTCAACATTCACCTCGTTGTTGATTTCAAAGTCCTACTGGCTCGATAAACCTCGGTTCGTTAAACGAGGGAAAACTGCTACTAGCTGCAATTCCGCCTTCGCTTGGTGCACCACCCAACTTATTTTAATCCAGCAGCAAGCTCTTTTCTGGCGCCGTTGCCGGGGACTTTGGAGCTACAACAAGGGGACTCTCACACTCTTAATCACTTTACTTTGTTTGTGTCTTGCTTGTTTTATTTCTTGTTAGCTTATTTTCTTGTTGCAAAATTTTAAAACCCAAAAAAAATTAGTGTAGTCTTTATTTTCGTTTTGTTAGTATGCTTAGTTATTTACTTGTTCTCAATGGTTAACTTCTTTGAAACTAGATCTTATTGGCAAGGCGGATTCACAGAGGAAAAAAAAGAATATTATAAGGAATACCGTTTGTCTCAAAAAGGGATACATTTATGGAAAATAATAAATCAACTGAACAATTAAGCTAGAGACTTGTGCTTTAAATATGACATATCTTATTGCTTTGATGAATCTTTATGTTGTTTGAATTTTGAACACCTTCCTTTCCAATGTGCTTGTAATGATACTGAAATATTAGCATCTTATGCTAAGGGAAACTATGATTTTTATGATGTGGAACAAATAGACGAATTTGTTGCTTGGAAGGGTGCTTATGAAATTACTTCTTTGCTTGAAAATATTGATGATGCTCCTTATAAATCTGAAAGTTTTGCTATACTTAAATATTGCATGGATAATTACAAAGATGATAATGCTTATATTACTGAATATCTTAAGGGTTTATCTCCCCCAGAGGAAGAGACTAATGCCATGCAGGAGCCTATGGAAGAAGAAATTGCTGAAATTGGAAACTCATTAGATGAAAAAGAGGAGGAGAGTGACGAACAAAAGGAGGAAGAATGGAGTAGCTACCCATCTCTACCTTCTAATGAGAGTAACTCTCTAACTCATACATTATTTAATTGTTCTCCTTCCTCACAAAAGGAGAATGAATGCTATGATCCCATTGATTCATTTGAAACATCCCTTTTTGATAAAAATGATCTTGTTATATATGATAATCCGTGCTATATTGATAAATCTTATGATAATCCAATATTTAATACAACCATTGAGATGCATGATAATGAGAAGTTTTGCTTAGAAAGTTTCTATGATGAATCTCTTGATGATGGTCCTATATTACTTGATGATAAAAATTATGATGCTATTGAAAGTGGGTTAGATCCCACTATTTTTTAGATGGACCAAAATTATGTGCTTGTAGATCATGAAAAGCCTAGTTTTAGGTGATAGATATATTGTTGAGTCTGTTCATGATGCTACTGAAAATTATTATGAGAGTGGAAAATATGGTTGGAGGAGCTTTCATTTTACTAAAACACCTCTCTCTATGTTGCTATTGTTTTACCTTCCTATGCTAGAAGCTTTATGCTTTATTGATTTATTTTCTTACAAGATGCCTATACATAGCAAGAGGGCTAGACTTAAGTGTATTTGATATTTGCTTCATGATGCTCTCTTGTGCGTTTCAACTCTTATTCTTATGTGAGCATCATTGAAATTACTGCGCCTAGCTAAAAGGCGTTAAAGAAAAGCGCTTGTTGGGAGGCAACCCATCTTTTATTTTCAGTTTGCTTTTTGATTTTATTGAGTCATAAAGTTATTACCTCTGTAGAAACTTCATTGTATCTTTTTCTTTTGGTTTTTTGTGCCAAGTTTAGCCTCTAATGCATTGAAAGTGCGAGGTATTGTGTTGCTGTCTAAAAACAGATTATGTGCGCTTGTTGCACAAAAATCATAAATTCGCCAGGATTTTATCTTTTTTCCGATAATTTTTTACAGCAAGCCTGATGCTTTTATCGATCTTTTGTTACTTTTAAGTATTTTTATTTGAGCCGCAGAAGTGCCTCGAAAAATTCGATCTTTGCAGACTGTTCAGATTTTGACTGATTCTGCTTTTTTTTTGCATTTGTCTCTTTACCATCGTCATATGTGATACTCTAGGGGTAGAGTGCCACATTGAGGCTTAGTAAATAGTAGCTAATGTCTAATGAAGTTGGTTTGCAATTTGTCATGAGTTGAACACATGTGCATTTTAATTTATGAGCACTAACCCTCTAATCAAACTATGAGAAGTTTTGTGTGAAGTGAGTTTTTAAGTTCCAAAGGAGAGGAATATCAAGAAATCGAGGATGGATCAGAGCTCAAGCTTGGGGATGCCCCCATGGCACCCCCCTCTGAATATCAGGAACTATCAAGAGTCAACGCTTGGGGATGCCCAAGGCATACCCTCATCTTCATCGACTATCATAAGGCCGTCTTCGTTGAACTTAGTTTTTATCACTTTACATATTATGTGCTATGCTTGGAGCGTCTTTTAACTTTCAGTTTTGTTTTTTTGTTTGCTGGCCATATCTTTGTTGGATCCTAGCTTTATTTGTGTGGGAGAGAGACACGCTCCGCTTTTTCATTTGAATACTCCTTTGCTTCGCTTATATCTTTTTGAGTATTCTTAGCTACTGTCTGTTTTCTAGTAAGCTCTCGCTTTTAGCTTTTATCTTGTTTAGAGCTGCTAGTTGTTAAGTTAAACTCTCTTGTTCTTCACTCATATTTGTTGGAGAGTTGTTTTGGTTGCTTGGTTAATGTGTTAGATCGGAAAAATGCTATGCATGTGGCAGTGGTATGAAGTAGAAAAACCTGCATAGTCTTGTAGATCACTATGTGGATAATTTGATACCCTTCAATTGTTTTGAGGCACTAAAATAACTAACGGTTAAAAATGTGTTGGTTAATGGTGTTAGAGCTGATTAGTGGAGAGGTGTTATTAAAGCGTGGAGCCGTACTTTTCTGAACCAAACAACCTAAGTCAACAATGCTATTGTGTCATGAATTCTACTAAGTTGGAAATAAGTTCCTAGTGGGTAGTTACTGCAACGGTCGGGAAAGCCAACGGGGCACTTGTGTGGCCGCCACGATCCCTCTCGGGGTGTCTCTAACCATTTGTGGAACATTGAAACTGCTAGTTGTTTGCAATATACTAAATGCATTGTTGAGTTTTGGTTTTTGGCACTTCCTGTAACAGCCCCAGTTTGGTACACTAAAATATGGGCCAAATTTTCACTTTTTGCTTTGCAAACATTGCATCATGGCATCCATTTAAATTGCTCACTTAAAATAAATCAAGTTTGGAAAGAAATTAAAAGGAACAAATCCAAATCCCAAAAGTCTTCACCGCAATGCAATTGCTTAACTTGGTGAAACCAAATTAATTTGAACTTCCAAATTGTTCAGGAAGTTCCAAGTTTAATTATTATGACCAATTATCAAAATCCAATTATTGACAAGCAAATGTTTTAAATGGAGAATTCAAATTGGTGCCAACCAATTCTTATTTTTGAAACCAAATTAAACTTTCCAAAAATTCAAAATAAAATCATGGGGAGCTTCATAACTATATTGGGAGTCTCCATGAATAATTTCACTATTTTTGGAAAGGCTTAAGTGCTCCAAATAAATACAAATTGGAATTTGTCAAAAATGACTATAATTAAAACCTGTGAACATTTGTGGTCCAAAACATTTTATTTTGGAACACCAATTTTTGTGGGGGTTCTAGATGGTGTTGAGAGCCCACATGAATTTTTGCATATTTTTCAGAAATGTTTTTAGTGCCTCAATTAAATCACTAAAATCTGCTGGACTTAAAGGTAAAACGAAAAAAGGGAAAATGTTTAAATTCCTGACAGTGGGTCCCCACTGTCAGTCCCTCCTCTCTCCTCTCACTGTGGCGACAGGGAGGCCACTGGCGCCATGCCGCCGATGTGCCTCCCCTGCCCCACTGCGCCATGCCGCCCTACCCTGGTGGTAAAGGAGACCACCGACGGCGCCCTCTCGCTCCCCACCTGCTCCGCACCCCATTCCCCACCTGCTCCCTCTCGCTCTTCCCTCTCTCCCTCCCGCGATCCACCATGGCCGCCACCATGACCCGCATCCTATTGCTTTATAAACTTATTTTATCCACCATAATATTGCATGCGATTCAAATGACAATTTTTGATCAATACTAGAGTATCCTATGAATGCATGTTTTTCCCCGAACCAATCACATGTATCCCTACCTATGAACCATAGGGTTGATGTGTTGGCCCGAGACAAAAATATAGTTGTTGTATTTATATGCTTAGCTATGCTTAGCCATGCTTAGTCGAATGCTAGTTATGTCCGCTGTTTAATTCCATAATTGTTGATGTTGATGGAATGTTTCGGACAATGGTGGATACTTGTGGTGCTAAATTTAAAATGCTAAGAAGGCCTGGATGAGTTGCCATCGGGGATGGTGTTTTCTCTCATTCTTGCCCCTAGGTGCGAGTTCTTTACCTCTTGAACCAAGACTGAGCGTGCTTCCAAAGGTGGGGACATATGGAATCCCCTTTGACCGAATAAGTTGTGAGGGGCTTGTCAAGGGTCCTCTAGTTCGCTATTTCCATTTGCGTGTGAGTGTGTCGGTGGAAAAAGAAACGATGAGGACGGTGGTGTTTAGGATGTGGCCGCGGGGCAGGGCGTTGGAGGCGCTGAACCTGTCCTTCCGCACACTGATGGTCCTTGAGTAAGCCTCATGCAATGTAAAGGTCTAACCGCGCCCACTCGCCGGCCTTCCCCGGAAGAGGGCCAATCAGGTGAGCCGGACGGTACCGATGGGTAAAATTAGTACACCCCTGCAGGGTTTAATCTTTTCGAAAAGCCGTGTCCGCGGTTATGGACGACTTGGGAATAGACGATAAGATCATAGAGAACCTTAACTTAATTGATATGGCAGCTAAAGGATGCATAATCAACGTGTGATAAAGGTTCATTTCCTCGAGGGTGATTCGAGGGGGTGGCTTTAGTGGAGATGAGAGGTTTCTGGATACAATTTGGTTCGACGAGAACCGAAGATGAAAGGCTACTATCTTATCCCCTTTTGAAAACTTTCTGAGTAGACGATGCCATCGAGTCACTTATGTCTTTTATAAAGGAAAATTTGGCTTTATGCAAAACAAATACTATACAGCTTTAGAGCCTCCGTCATCATTGGGTCTATATCGCCCTACTAAACTTGCGAGTACGTCGTACTCAGTCTCTCTTTGCTGCCTTATATCTTGTTTCAGAGGAGGACGACACCGAGCAGCTAGGTGGTTTCTTCGTGGACGTCGACTAGTAGTCCGGGGTTCCCAGGTGGCAGCTTGGGACCGTGGAACAACCTGGCTGGGATTGCTTATCTGTAGGCCTCTTAGGCCATATTTGCATCTTGTTGTTAGACAACACTACCTCGCTTCCGCATGATGAATTGTTGGGTCTGTGACCTTTTGTGTGTAATATTTGTATCTTTCTCATATATGAGTTGCTATATGAATCTTTGTGTCGTAGAGTCTGTGATGTGCCAGTTGTTCCACAAGTCTTGATCTCTTTATTATGCATGATAGCTATGTCTGAGCTTATGGCATGATCGAAGTGTTGCGTGCCGATGATCCATTCCGAGCATGCCTGCCAAAGGTTTTGGCCTGAGATTGGTAAACACAGTAACCTTCGATTGTGTACCATGACCGGTTGCACAAAGCTTCATTGCATAGTTCTGGGGTCAGGGCGTTACAAGTTGGTATCAGAGCAGGACTGCCTGTAGGAAACCCTTTCTATTGGTCGATGTCGAGTCTAGTTGAAAATTATTTATAACATAAAAATGAGTTGTGAAAACCTTGTTAGGATTCTTTTACTCCCTACCCAATTCACTCTGATCTCGGTGCCATCTTACCCCTATTTGATTTAACGGTGTTTCTGATCGTCTGCAAAATTCTAAATCTTAGGATCACGGGGTTGGCTTCTACCTTTAGTTCATTGGTTAGGTTGCTACCGTCCTCAGAATCCGAAGGAAACTTAGTGGTGTAGTCACAAGCTACTTCCTCATTTGTTGCAAAACCTCCGAAGGCTTGAAAACGTTTCACGCCTAATCAGGTGCTCCTTTCTTAGAGCTTTAGCCTAAGATCTTGAACCGAAGGTCCCGGATTGTGCTAGGGCTCTGGCGTAATGATTCATGAGGGGTGTCACCCTTGTGAGCATTATGCTATTGTGAGTCCCGGTGCATGAAGCTGATCTTTAACCCAAGATCTTTTCCGTTAGACCCTGATGTTGATTGTCAAACCCTACGTCAGGTTGGAAAAATTTGAAGCTAGTCTTCAAACTCGAGGTTGCAGCCGTAATTGATTTGCTCAGCAACACTCTCCTCTGTCACTAGCTTTAGCTAGGCTCTCTGTCATGGAACCATCTGAATCACGACGGGATTGCTCTTAGCGAGTTTTCCCTCAATATTTGTGATTCCCCCGGTAACACCGTTCCTAAAACCCTTTCGGCATTAGTCGTCGGAAGAGTGCTAACAAGGGCTTCTGCAATATCTTGTGATTGTTGTTAGCCCATTCCTTGCTCTAGAACGGTCATCCGTCCTCTATCTGTCAGTTGACCGTCAAGTTTTATTTGTGCATTGGGGTGTTCTGATGCATGTTATTCTTGTGGTTCGTCAAGACATTCCAATTCGGGATGTCAGGAGAAACAAACTCCGGTACCTTGTCTATGTCTCGGACCAGGTCAAAGTTTTGTGATTCGCGGAGTAAGAGCTTGCCTAGCTTTTGTTCCGTTCCACCTTGGAGTGTCACACTCTTTTATATCAAGAGGTTGTGCTTAGTCTCATGACGTACTTGATGAAGTGATGCTCTTACCCTTCCGTATCCATCTACCTCCGAGCTACTCGAGCTCGAGAATGTTGAGGATGAATATCGTTGTGGTAATCGGATATTCTTAGCAATTGTTATTGTTTTGAAATCCAAATACTTTTGTGGCACTCTTGGCCTGACTGGTAATCATGCCCTCGAGCTGAGTTGTCTGTGTTGCCAAGTCCATTCGTTCAGGTGCACCCCTTCGGGAAACGAGTTAGACTCGTGTCGAAACTCTCAAGACCACATCTTTTCCCTTGAAAAGCAAGTTTTCTCTCGCAACCAGTGACTTTTGTCGCTGTCCGAGTGAAGTTCACCTTGTCTCCTTGGGTTAAATCACAAGTTGGTCATGCATGTGCGGATTGTTGTTGAGATGGTAGGTTGTTGCCTCCAGTTCTCTAAATACGTCATGTATGCCACTGTCCGTTCTGTTCTTGAATAAGAAGAAGTTGCCAAATTTCAGTATCTCATCGGTGTTTCCCAATCGGAACTCAGTTGTGCTTCGGTGGTTGGAGTACATGCTGGTTCACTTTTCTCTTAGTAATCGTGACCCCATGGTTTTCCCAATCTAGCTCGTGTTCTGGAGCTTGGCAATGCAGCCCATATCTTGAGAATCTAGTTATCCTACCTTTCGGTTAACTTTCGGAAACTCCCCTCCAGGCCTGCTTATCCTGGATAATCTGCATGCCCAACCAACTCGGAATCTCAAGCGGAAATGACGCTTGGTGTTCATCAAGGGTATGACCTAGTTCTACCTGAAACCCCGACAAGTCCGATGTTGTGGATCAAGCACCTCACCGGAAGATCTTTTGGCGAAATCTCCTAAATCTTCAACATCAACCACTAACCGTGAGTGTCTTGTGTAACTTAATCTAAGAGATCCCCTTATGGCCTTTCTCTATCATCAAGTACGACATTCGCTCGATGATCGATTGAAGGCTATCCCGAAGCCTGAGTGTGATATCTAGAACCTCAAGGAGAACCTTACACCAGAGTTACTAATTGTCCCTCGGTCAATCTTCCTACTCCACCTATCTCGTGGCAATAGCTCGTTTATGAGGTTTTACCTCTCTATCTAAATGTGGGTCAATGCTATATATTTTCCCCTCCTAGGTGAACCCAAAGTTTTGCCAATCACACGGACATGGTGTAAATTCGCCAGTCCCGTTAGGGCCGAGCTTCCAACCTTATAGAAACGTTTTATATATCAAAAGCGGGGAGTCCAGAAGTTGCCCTATCTTCTGCTCGACCTTTGTTTGGTCAAGCTGCTCCTAGTGTTTTCCCCAATGGTTTATGGTTTTGGGCAAAGTTACTTTTGTCTGTCACCTTAAGCTACCTTCTGTCCTTTCCGCCATTTTGGCATGTCCTGTTGGTTAGCCCAATCACTACACCGAGGAGGATCCTCGTGGGATCGAGAAGATCGTGGGAGATACGTGTAGTCATGTGTCCCTCCTCTCTACGTCTACTCTAGAATCTCGGGACGAGATTCCTGTTAGGGGGGTAGAATTGTAACAGCCCCAGTTTGGTACCCTAAAATATGGGCCAAATTTTCACTTTTTGCTTTGCAAACATTGCATCATGGCATCCATTTAAATTGCTAACTTAAAATAAAGCAAGTTTGGAAAGAAATTAAAAGGGAACAAATCCAAATCCCAAAAATCTTCAACCGCAATGCAATTGCTTAACTTGGTGAAACCAAATTAATTTGAACTTCCAAATTGTTCAGGAAGTTCCAAGTTTAATTATTATGACCAATGATCAAAATCCAATTATTGACAAGCAAATGTTTTAAATGGAGAATTCAAATTGGTGCCAACCAATTCTTATTTTTGAAACCAAATTAAACTTTCCAAAAATTCAAAATAAAATCATGGGGAGCTTCATAACTATATTGGGAGTCTCAATGAATAATTTCACTATTTTTGGAAAGGCTTAAGTGCTCCAAATAAATACAAATTGGAATTTGTCAAAAATAACTATAATTAAAACCTGTGAACATTTGTGGTCCAAAACATTTTATTTTGGAACACCAATTTTTGTGGGGGTTCTAGATGGTGTTGAGAGCCCACATGAATTTTTGCATATTTTTCAGAAATGTTTTAGTGCCTCAATTAAATCACTAAAAGCTACTGGACTTAAAGGTAAAACCAAAAAGTGGAAAATGTTTAAATTCCTGACAGTGGGTCCCCACTGTCAGTCCCTCCTCTCTCCTCTCACTGTGGCGACAGGGAGGCCACTGGCGCCATACCGCCGACGTGCCTCCCCTGCCCCATGCGCCATGCCGCCCTACCCTGGTGGTAAAGGAGACCACCGACGGCGCCCTCTCGCTCCCCACCTGCTCCGCACCCCATTCCCCACCTGCTCCCTCTCGCTCTTCCCTCTCTCCCTCCCGCGATCCACCATGGCCGCCACGGCCTCCGAGCTCGCCGTCGCGATTGACGACTCCTCCGGCCGCCCAAGCTCGAGCTGAAGACGCCATCTTCACTGCCTTGACGTGCTGCACCTCCACGCCGAAGGAATCGGCCCGGGGTCGCCGCAATCGCCGTCGCCGTCCTTTTCTCCTCCGCTCGGGCCGCCGCCGTCCGTGCCGCCATCCGGCCTCCTCCGACCTCCCCGGCCCCTGCCGTCCCCTCCCACGCATTCCCGGGTGAGCTCCGCTTCCCCTAGACACCCTCCTGCTCTCCCTCTCCCCCTCTCCCTCTCACCGTCGCCGGCCACCGCGCCTCGCCGCTGACGCGCGCCCTGTGTGCCCGGCCTTGCCCCCGGCCTGGACCCCAGCCTGGGCCGGCCACGAGGCTGGCTGCTTCGGGTGCCAGCCCGGCCTTGAGCCCAGCCTGGCCGGCTTGGAGGCCGGCCTGTCTGCTTTTGATTTTTCCTTTTTGGAAAATAAAAACAAATTAAAATAATTAATAACTATTTGAATAATGTTCCAAATTTGACAAATCAAATATCAAATTGTTCAAGAAAAACAAACTCTACAAGATAGAATCTTTGAAATCAGCTTTTGAGTTTTTTTTTTGCTGTTTGTTAAAAATTCCTAAAATGGTATAAATAATACCTAATTTGGGAAAATCATAATTCGATAAATATTTAACCAAAAAATTTGAATAAAATATCAAAATGATCAGTGTTTTTGATGCTATCAAATCATGGTAATATGAAATCATGATGACAAATATTTATTTGATGTTAGTCATAAATTGGTTAAAAGAATTAAATTCAATTAATTATTTAATTCACTATTTAATCATCGATACTTGGAAATTCACAAATGAGGTACCAAAATGATCGGAAGAACAAAACCTACTTAATTTTGTCATGTTCATGCATATTTGAGCCACATCTTTTGTAATGTAATAATTTATCGATAATGTGGTCACTAAGATAAATATGGGGTTATTTCCAAATAATTGCACTAATTATTTGGAACTCCATTTAAATTGTTAGACTAATTAAATGATGCTATCTTTGCATAAACTTGACATGTCATCATGTGTTTGTGCATTGCATTTGTCTTCGTGTTATTTATTGGTTCTTCTATATTTATTTGGGTATCGATATATTCCGGAGTCGAGGGTCTCTCTGGATACAATTTGGTTCGACGAGAACCGAAGATGAAAAGCTACTATCTTATCCCCTTTTGAAAACTTTCTGAGTAGACGATGCCATCGAGTCACTTATGTCTTTTATAAAGGAAAATTTGGCTTTATGCAAAACAAATACTATACAGCTTTAGAGCCTCCGTCATCATTGGGTCTATATCGCCCTACTAAACTTGCGAGTACGTCGTACTCAGTCTCTCTTTGC
Source organism: Puccinellia tenuiflora (assembly GCA_012064385.1). NCBI lineage: Eukaryota > Viridiplantae > Streptophyta > Magnoliopsida > Poales > Poaceae > Puccinellia > Puccinellia tenuiflora. The sequence continues at coordinate 526,373 of QRDG01000595.1, read as the reverse complement.
TGCCTTATATCTTGTTTCAGAGGAGGACGACACCGAGCAGCTAGGTGGTTTCTTCGTGGACGTCGACTAGTAGTCCGGGGTTCCCAGGTGGCAGCTTGGGACCGTGGAACAAGCTGGCTGGGATTGCTTATCTGTAGGCCTCTTAGGCCATATTTGCATCTTGTTGTTAGACAACACTACCTCGCTTCCGCATGATGAATTGTTGGGTCTGTGACCTTTTGTGTGTAATATTTGTATCTTTCTCATATATGAGTTGCTATATGAATCTTTGTGTCGTAGAGTCTGTGATGTGCCAGTTGTTCCACAAGTCTTGATCTCTTTATTATGCATGATAGCTATGTCTGAGCTTATGGCATGATCGAAGTGTTGCGTGTCGATGATCCATTCCGAGCACGCCTGCCAAAGGTTTTGGCCTGGGATTGGTAAACCCAGTAACCTTCGATTGTGTAGCATGACCGGTTGCACAAAGCTTCAGTGCATAGTTCTGGGGTCGGGGCGTTACACTTCCACTTCCATATTTTGCTAGCCTCTTCAGTGTTGTGCAATGCCCTCTCTCACATTGAGATTGGTGCATACTTCGCGAGCACATCCAACTCCGTGGGAGAACTTCATCCTGTTCTCCTACACATAAGCCAACTATCTTTCTCAAAACAGCCACCATACCTACCTATCACGGCATTTCCATAGCCGTTCCGAGATACATTGCCATGCAATATCCATCATTACATTACATGACTTGATGTCGTTCTTCATTATCCTATAGTTTGCTTGATCATTGAGTTAGTGTGCAGCGTGGCTTGCTACATGTTCTACATTTTTTCCCACACTACGCTCGATCATGCATATCTTCTTTTATACATCATGTATTAGTCTTATGAGTTATGAGTACCAAAAGTGTGATGATCATCTTGTAAAAATAGAGTGTTGCCCCTACCTATGAGCATATTGAAAAGAGTCCAAAGTGGCCACATAAAAGAGTCCAAAAGACACCAATGAGAGAAAATTTAAAAGAGCCATGGAGGCCACAATTGAAAAAAAAGAAGAGAAGTATAAAAGAGAGAGGGGGCAGCACTACTATCCTTTATTCCACACTTGTGCTAGTTAGCACCTACACTTCATTATAGAGAGTTTTCATGTTTCATTTGTATAACTATGTGGGGAATTAACGTTATAGAACTTGGCTTGTATATTCCAAGGATGAGCCTCCTCAAGTGAGCCCTAGGTCTTCATGAGCAAGCAAGTTGGATGCACCCCCACTAGTTCCATTGGAGAGCTTTCATACACTTATAGCTCTATGTGCATCCGTTGCATGGCAATCACTACTCCTCATACAGTGTCAACTATGGGACTTCCTTCTGTCTTGTGGTTACTTTGTCCACTGTTTGAGCCTTTCTTTTTGACCTTCCAAACCTCCATCATTGTTCTCTTTGCCATAACATCATGGTGCCAAAGCCACTTCTTACTTGCACTAGTTGAGTAGACTTCGAAACAGTTGATTTGTGAAGTAGATGGATTAGGACACCTGACTTGAGCTTGGCTATTTTCATGAATGACTAATTAGATGCTTTGAAGAATGATTGATAATTTACATTGGAGACATAATTCACAATTCTTCTTTCTAAACCTTATGTATGGTTTCATGTCTCCAACACACTTATTCATGAAAACTTTCTAGCATTTGTTAATCATTGTTTGCTTAATGTCAACTATAGACAATTGTTTTGGATCACCTTATTCACTTCATGTGCTTTGCATTACTATCTTGATCAGGATTGTGTTGGTTGCATGTATCATCAAAAATTATTTGTTATCACTTACCTACTCAAGGACGAGTAGGAGTTAAGCTTGGGGATGCTGATACGTCTCAAACGTATCTATAATTTTTGAGTGATCCATGCTAGTTTTGTTATATTGTCACAAGTTTTTACTGTCATTTATACCATTTTTATGCATTTTGTCGGACTAACCTATTGACAAGATGCCAAGTGCCAGTTCCCTGTTTTTGCTGTTTTTGTATTTCAGAAAATTTACTTCTGGAAATATTCTCGGAATTTGACGAAAATTTACGGAAAATTTTTACTCGACGAAAGGCACCAAACACCAAAGGGGAGCCTGAGGGGCCACCCACAGGGCGCAGGCTGCCTCCTGCCGTGGCCCCCTAGGACTTGCAGGTGGGGCCCGCCCCTGCTCCTGGGGCACCCCCTCGGCCCCCTCTGACGCCTATAAAATCCCTAAAAACCTAAAAACATCGAGGCGGCCATTATTTTCCAGAAACTCGACCCGACGCGCCGTCACCGAAAACCCTAGTTCGGGGTCCAATCTGAAGCTGATCCCGACACTTTGTCGGAGGGGAGATCGATCCTGGAGGGCTCTTCATCGCCATCCCTTCCTCCGGGATGATTTGTGAGTAGTCTCACATTGGACTACGGGTCCATGGCAGTAGCTAGTTGGTAGTCTCTCTCTCTTGTGCTTCATGTCTTATGATCTTGTGAGCTGCCTAACATGATCAAGATCGATTATTGTAATGCTATGTGATGTGTTTGCTGGGATCCGATGGATTATGAAGTTATGTTCAGATTGTGCATCATTCTTATATGAGTAATTTATGTTCTTTCATGCTCTCCGATGTGCGTAGTTACTTTGGCCAAGTGATTGTGTGTATCTCCAAGAGAGGGTATTTATGCTAGATAGTGGGTTCATGCCCCCTTTTGTTCCTAGGCACGAGTGACAGAAATGTCTAAGGGCGAGGGTGTGTTGTTCCTACTAAGGGTAAAATAGCGGTGTTAATGTCTCTTTTGATATTAGTATTGCTTACTTCATGCACTTTACTTAATGCAATTGTCTGTTGCTTGCAACTTAATACCGTTGGGTGACAGGCTGGATAGCGATTCCATGGTGGACTTTTTAGACAAAGACGCAGTTGGACTCAACGGTCTTTGTTCCTTGTCGTGATGCCTCCATAAATATTTTCATGTCCTTTTTGCCATAGATAAATTGGGTTTGTGTGATGATCTTGTCAATTGCCTAGCTGTAATTCGTTCACCCATCACATGCATATTTTATTTACTTGAGAGACTCCACTAGTGAACCCATGGCCCCCGGTCCATCTTTTTACATTGTTTACAACCTCATTTACTTGCTTTTAATTATCATTATTCCTCTGGTCACTTTTCACATTTATCTATTTCATCATACAATTAACCGCTTTGTTTTCTGCGAGACCGGAAAGGTTGACAAACTTTCCGCCGTTGGGGCAAAGTATTTGGTTGAGTGTGTCCAGGTCCACGTCTGTTGAAGGTCAAGCGCCAGAGATTTTCAACATTCACCTCGTTGTTGATTTCAAAGTCCTACTGGTTCGATAAACCTCGGTTCGTTAAACGAGGGAAAACTGCTACTAGCTGCAATTCCGCCTTCGCTTGGGGCACCACCCAACTTATTTTAATACAGCAGCACCCTACACTGGCAGAAAACCCTATTTTCTATATTTTGATGTTTCAGGGACCCAAACGACGTCCAAATGACTTGAAAATTTACGAGAATCAGTTTTTGGAAGGAACAAAGCGTAGGGGCGAAGGAAGCGAACAGATGGAGGCCCGAGGGCCAGAAGAGGGTGGCCCACGCGGCTAGATTCCTTGGCCGTGTGGGACCACTCATCTGGGCCCTCGTGGCTCTGTTGCCGTCGATCTTTCTTCCAGAAGCTTCGTCTTGACCTAAAACGGACTATAAAATAGTCTCCTGATGCCTTTCGGAGGGGAGGCCGCCGAAAACACAGAAACACCGAAACAGAGATCCGGAGCTGCAGATTGGAGGGGGAAAACTCTGACAGAGCGCTGACGGCGTGGTCTCCATCTCCCCCAACGACATCTCCACCGTCTCCATGATGAATAGGGAGTAGTCCACCCCTGGATTATGGGTTTGTGGAAGTAACTTATGTATCTCTCCTCTCTCTTAAGCTTCACTAATTAGCACCGTATGATCTGCTGAACATGATTACGGTCATCTATGTAATACCTTTGTGGTGGATCTCTTTATGAGTTAATATATGTTTGAGATTGCAATTTTTTGTTTCAGTTATGAAAGTAGATGCATATTATGTACCCCG